>JAUUDW010559089.1:0-12019 GCA_032361385.1 Panulirus guttatus | reverse complement strand
CTACACAGTATCTCTTCGGAAAAGCTAAAGAAAAATTTAATAACTTATCGAATGGTCCTTCACTTGGTGGTTAATATTCAACACAAACAACTGCAAACACGTCAAGGTGAGCAAGAAGCCAGCGACACAATATTGGATTTCATTAATGTGTAGTTATTTTGAGAAGGACCTGGTCCAAGCAAGAATCAACATGGAAGTCTACTTTAATCCCTAGAACACGACGGTATGACCCTTTTGCACGACAGTAAGACACTTCGGTAGAGATGGCCGGGCCTTTGACTTGACCCTTTAAGGATCTGGTCAAAGGTTTAGGCCTTCATACCCAAAGAGGTACCGTCATACTTAAGGGTTTTCGTTTTCATGGGATTAGAGATGGAGGACATTATCAAGGATGATACCATTCTGGACATCGATTGAAGGAGATCCCTCAGGCCTCTGACCCATAGCTTATTAAGCCCATTTCTTTACAAGACTAGCAAAACACAACAATATATAACATCGTCAAGCGGACCAGATAATAGAGTCTACTTAAGAATTCCACGGACAAGGTATTCCGAAATTCCAATGTTTGGCAACTACAAACAAAAATCTCAGAGACCCGAAGTCGAGGCATGTGATATGGTCCGTGTAGGACAGCGGAGACAGGAATGAGGCAGTTTTAGGCAGGGATTACAGAGTTCAGCAGATCAACAGAAGACCTGTTCGCTAAGGGTTTTCCTCCACCAGGGTAATCAACGGCGACAGTCTTAACTCCGAAAGATATGGAGGCGCCCAGCGCTCCCCTAGAACTTTCTCACTCGATGCAGTGAAATCCCCACACGAAGGTCATATTAGTCCCAGTAATGAACATGTTCAAAGGGTACGGAAAATATAAACCACTCTATTTACACCTGGACGATTCTTAGAAGCAAACTCCCTTCCAAATGAAGCACAGAAATGAACATTCAGTTGTGAGATACCTAGCAGTCAAGACGGATGATGCACGAGAGCGCTACACACTGAGCAGAGGTTATGTCAGAACAATCATTCCATTACACTACAGCGCAGTTTATTACGGTTGCTCATATGATTAATCTTAACGCTCACTACAATTTATTCCTTCATTTATGTAGAAATATATTACGCATGACCATTGATATATATGTCCAGAATAAAAAGAAAGGCCTCTGGTAACTAATGACCAAAGAATAGATAGCCTTGGAGGTGACCAGGGTATCGGTGGTGTGGTAGTGGTGATGCCTACTGACTCTTCCATACGTATGTCCAGTGAAAGTGGCGGGGGATTACGCCCTGTTTCTGCTCTCCCTCAGGTATGTCCCTCTCTTCACCCTGTAGGTCCCCATCTCCCTCCGGTGTGTCCCCAATCTGTACGCCCTCCATCTCCCTCCTGTACCCCTCCATCTTCCTCCTGAACGGCCCAATCTCCCTCCAGCACACAACATGGCGCCTCCTCACGTCGTAAATAACATCTGCCAATACTGGCATTTGAAGTAATCGTCATTAGCAACATCAGTCACTCCTATAATGATAACAATCGCCTCTCCCCTCCAGGCGTGTTGGTTCATCTTGGCTGACGAAAGTAATGCACACACGAGGCGCCCGAGCACCACCGTTCCGCAGAAGGAACACAATGGCTCCGCCGTCGACCGTAAACGCTCGCATCGTGTCGTAACATTTTCCTCTTTTTTTTTTTCGTTTTTGGCGGGGACTAGCAGGTGGGAGGGAGGCAGTGGCGATTGTTGGGTGACGGAAGATCAACACTAGTAGTTTCACAGACGTGCACCACAGGACGCTGCAGTGATTTACGCATCGGGAACACCTACCAGAAAAACATCCACGAGACTCAACATATTGCCGTGTTCGTGCATGGCGTCAAATGCTCTTTCACAATTTCACTTAAACAGATTATCTCTCTTTTTTTTCTCCGTTCACGATGGTAATTATGGAGGGAGATAGTTTCGCATCCCCGATGAACCCTAAAAGGGATGTGTGAAGGTGTTCAGTTTTCTCTGTCCTTGATTGGTCAGTGATGGAAGCACTGTCTGTCTGTCCTTGGTCAGTCAGTGACGGAAGCGCTGTCTGTCTGTCCTTGGTCAGTCAGTGACGGAAGCGCTGTCTGTCTGTCCTTGGTCAGTCAGTGACGGAAGCACCTGGTTCCGTCCGAGCACGATGACCTTAACTTGTTGAGGGCCATCATGTCCAACAACATACATACATACATGTATGCATGCATATACACCAGACATCAATTTGTCGGAACTTAAGGTCATCTGGATCAACTACTCGATGATCCCCATCCATCAGACTCACCTGCGTTCTGATCTGCACTCAGTGGTCTCACCTGGACTCACTGATCTGCACTCATGAAACTCTCCTGCACTCGTCAGACTGACACGTACTCAGGGGTTCCCTCGTAGCGAAACTCACCTCCCTTGTTTCGTATCATCATCAGTCAGTGATCTCAATGCATTTGTTTCACATGCATACATTCATCTCGCCATGACGCAAGTTGCTTTGCATGCGCTCGTTTCTGTCACTTATACTCACCCGAACACATTAATCTCATACACTCACTCACCGTCTCCTCACTTACCCATCTCCCCCGCACCTCCCGCTCTCAGGAAGCAAGAGCCATGAGTCAAATTCAACTGAAAAATCTGAATATGAATAGATAAGTGGTTGAAGGTGAAGCAGGTGTGTGGTGCGATCCAGGTGACACCTGTCCGTATGTCCAGCCGTCTAAGCATCACTGTCCATTCGTCCAAGCGTCTCTCTATGGATCTGTCCAGGCGCTCCTCCCTCCATCTATCCAAAATTTTAAGCATCAAGGGTCGTCACACATGCCCCGCGGTCACCAGGTGACACACGATGGTAAATCTCGTTCAATTAAAGTCTTCTCCGAGGCAACACGCCCTAGCGGGGGTTCAACAACATTCACTCGTACTAAATAAACAATAGCTATGATCTAGATCCCATTATGAGACTTGGTCTACACTTGAATTAATTGGTCTACACTTGAAATGCTTGGTCTACACTTGAAATATTTGGTCTACACTTAACATCGATCACTAAATAAAGTATAAAATTAAAAGATGTAAAAGTGAAAAACCTGAAATCAGTCATCGACACCTGGTTTATCCGGAACGTTCGACAGTGACCCCTGAGCGTGACCGCCAGGCAGTGATGTCATAGAAAACGAATGAATAACAAAGTTGAAAATCCTCATCAGACAATAACACGACAATGAGAGCGCGGCGATGATTTCGCAAAATGGTCTTCTTTGTCTTCGACACCGACAATGAGTGTTTCAGTGTATTGCCGATGTCGAAATTTGATGACAAAATCTCCTGACCCGCTCAGACCAAAATTAGCATACACAAATGACGCAGAAGACATATCTTTGCATCGATTTTGTTTTTTCATATTTGCTAAGGGTGTTTGTACCAATCGCAAGGCCATATTTCATTACCGTACACCACAGGATATTGGAAACGTTATTTAGTTAAGAGTTCAGAAAGTAAGATAAGCAAGAAGTTAACACTAACACATTTGAGTAGATAACTTGGTAAACGGCGAGTGTTTCACAGTGAAGGCGTAAACTTTGCCTGTCTTACAGTCCCCTGGTATCTTACATGCTTCGTGAAACATATCAGTAATGTGTGACAATGGTTTAAGCTCGCATTACTAACCTGTCAGGACTGAAGAGTCAAAACCATTAACAAAGAAGTAAAGACAATAGTTCCTCATAACTCATCATTACATTTGTGGTTAACCGACTTACACACACACACACACACACACACAGAAAACTAAATGGACCACGTGTATATGATACAATGGTCTTCATGGCAGCGGCCAGTAGGATTATATGAGACCAACTTGACGCCACTTATCTTACCAAACATTTACACCAGCTCTAACCTTCCTTGGTGTATAGTCACGCGGTGAATACCTGGTGAGGTCTTCACCCACACAGCCCGGGATGGGTCCAGGCTGTTGGATTGGGTTGTTGGTCGACCACCAAGCTGATGGAAGCCACAGCCCTCAGGCCCACATAGCCCCACACATACTGGATGATTGACATGCTATGGGACACACAGTTGACGAGAGTCGGACACACGACGATGTGCAAGTGAGGAATGATGGACAAACGGCGACGGACAGATGACATTTAAAGGACAGGTGACAAACGAAGGACGATGGGCGACGGACGGAGACGAATTACAATAGGCTATCTGAATCGGGACACGGGCAACCTAAGGCCTCTTTCTCTCGCTCCTCTTGTCTTCCACCCTGTCATCGGGCATCTGCTGCTCCTCCAACCCTCCCTCAGCTTCTTTCATTCTCCTTCAGCTATGCCAATCCTCCCTTAGCTTCTCTTATCCTCCTTCAGCTGTTCCCATCCTCCCTTAGCTTGTCCCATCCTTCCTCAACTGTTCCCATTCCTCCCGTGGCTTCTCCCATCCTCCTACAGTTTCTCTCACCCTCCTTTAGCATCATAACTACTCTCCTCACCCCCACTTGTAAAGGTCGAGACACCTATCATGGCCGCCTGCATTATACATCAACATTTACAGCCCAGTAAAGTTCCTACATCTTCCAAGATTCACAAACACGCAACACTTTCAGACAAAGACTCTTCCCCTTCCTATCTTTCGTCACTGCGCCGGTGATCTGTCTACTCTCTGAACACGTTATTCGTGTTCCTCTTTTGCAAACGCTACACGCACTCTACCCCCTTCACCCCGTCACTCACGGGCCGCCAGACAAAGCAGCAGGACGCGTTACAGGCCGCAGGACTCGGCCCGTTACCAGGCAACATGCAAAAGACCCGGACGAGTGACAGCCGTGTTACACTTGGTATAAGCAGTATCATTAATTTCCTGCCCAGACAATGCGTACTGGCGGTAGTAAACTAACATGCTTCAGGTAACATGAGAGAAGTAATCCAGCAAGAAGAGTGTCGTCCCCAGTGTTACTCCCACCTGTAGGAGTCCACCTGGTAATACACCTTTAGTTCCTACGACCAGGATATTGAAATAAGATAACTGGCAAACAGCTTATCTTATCATCAGAGAGGGAATACTGCAGGAAAGGAAAGTGCATAATGACCGGAAGCTTAACGATGTAATCCAAGTTTTATCTAAAAAAGGAGAGAGGAAATGTGCTTTGTGCTTCCGTCCCACTGGCCTTACTTAAGCATCTCATTTCAGTAAGGCGGTTGGACAATGGACTAATGTTATCTCACAGCGTTTCCCTGTGGGCATTGTCGTGAATGGGGTCCTGCAGGAGAATTCTTTGGTTCTACTTATGTGTTATCTATCTAGGTTCGCTGTCGAGGAAGTTGGAATTGTGTGAGGCTGGATGTGTTACGTATTAGGGTGTGTGGGTGAGATGTGGAATGTATTGCGAGGTTTAGCATGTGAGTTAAGGTGTGCGGTGAGGAGTGGTCACCGGGCGTTAGTTCGAGTAGTGAGGTTTGAAAACCAGGTGTCAAAATGTGTGGCAAGATGTGATGATATTGACTTAAGGTGTATTTGTGAGTGTGTGTGTGTGTTTGTGTGTGTGTGGAGTGACCATGTCATAGAGCGTGTGATGAGGTGGCCAGATCTGAGGTTTCTTTTGGACCATTGTCTTGTGTCTGTGTGTGTGTGTTTCTCGGTGGCACAAAACACTCGACATTTCGGGCTCCCCCTAGTCGCACCACCGTGACGCCCTTGGGGTGAAGCAATGTCAGCCAAGCCAGCACTGCAAGCCTTACAACAAAAATACCTGTTGCTGCTATCGCACGAGCCGCGAGAGTCGCCTGGGGAGGGGGAGGACTGGCCAGTACGCCAGCAAAATGTCCAATCAAGAGGCGGGGTCGAGCGGGTTCACCAGTGCTGCCAACGTCGGCACAGGACGGCCGTGATGTACGTGATAGAGCTGGGGGAGGTGAGCCTCCTGAAACCCTCAGGACGACGGCATGACCCTCTAGCACGACAATACGACCCTAGGGCACAATGGTACGACCCTAAAATACAACAGTACCACCTTTTGGGTGCTAATGGCGTCATCGCTGACCTGACCCTTGCATGTAAGTCATGCCTTAAACAGAAGTTATATACGGAAATGTAATTACTGAGAAATATACAAAACAAACCTGATTTTGTCTGAGTTTCCACTGAATTTATTTCTCCTTCGTATCCCTTGCCCTAACCCTCTGGTGGTGGGGTATATAAATCCATAATATCTCCCATAGGACGACATGACAACCTCTGGTGTTATATCATACAGCATGTCTCGTGTACGAACGTTCTCTTCCTGATGAGAAATACTGTATAATTACGCCCTTTCTAACCATACGTCAAACCTACCACTGAGTACCGACGTATCAAGCATTACATATCTTACTACAAACGTACTTACAGTAAAATGGCCCCATTCAGTCAGTGTCATGTGTCAGACGCAAGCGCGGTATGTGCACAGACTGGTCCACATGCATGGAGGGGCACGGCTGGTCTTGATCACGACTGGCTGCCCGTTGAAGTCTCCGAGGAAGTGATTACCATTTTTGTGTGTATTACGAGAAAAGAGTTTTACGCTCGTGCTACCCCGTTCCTAGCCTCCCGCTGTGTGTGTGTGTGTGTGTGAGAGAGAGAGAGAGAGAAGGGGTACATTCTGGACTGCGGGCCTCTTACGAAAGCCTGTAATGCCTCGGGTTCAACAAACCTCTAAATCATCGAAATAAAAAGCTGCATAAAACAGTGACACTAGAAAATGTATCCACTCTCCTATACGACTTTCTACAGAGATAAGTACTCGGAAAGCAATGAGAGTTAGCCATGTTTCACTGTACAGCAAAGACACGCTTCCATACTTCCAGGACAAGTTTAACCCTCTTATAAACTAAGGTGCGACTCTTGAGCAGAATGGTACTGTCCTTGAGCAGGAAGGTGCGAGCCTTGAGCACAACGTTACAATCCCTGCAGCACCACGTTATGATCCTTGAACCAGATGACACGACCTTTGGGTATGACAGCCTTACCTATGAGAGTCACGCCTTCATACCCCAGAGTCGTGTGCCGTCGTGCTCAAGGATAGATCCGTCGTGCTGAGGGGTCGTACCACCGTGTTTTACGGGTTATCAAACATGAATGATGAGCACTGGGTTGGGCTACTGACCACACCAAGTGTTCCTCAGCAGTACCTGCTGACCAGGTGTATCATATTACACACGTGTTCCAAATACTTCCATTTCCCAATCTTGGCGCCAGCGCACCAAAGAGTCTGCCAGGGAACCCACACAGCCAAATGAATGACTGTGTGTGTGTGTGTGCGTGTGTGCGAGCGTCCTAAACATTGACTGGACGTAAGTGATTTCAGCAGACGTATCCTCTAGTCCTTACAAGGCTATTATCGTATATCTAATTTTCCCATCAATCTAAATACTCTAAGTAAGGTACATTGTTACCCTAATCTAACCCACTTGTATCACGGGAGCGACAACGGAACCCACACCGACCTCTAAAACCAGATAAAACCAGACGCTTCGATAAGACCACAAAGGATCCATTTTTCTCTTACGGTAAATAATTTTCATTAGCACATCTGGTTTCATCTTACCAGCCACAATCGCCTCGCCTGTAGTTCCAGCTTTTGTTGAAGTCCAAAAACGAAAAGTGAGTTTCAAACAAGAGGCACGAATAAAATAAACAGAATATGGCCAACGAAATTTTCAAGGCCAGTATTACGTGAAAATATATACGACAAGAAACTTATCGGCGTGACATTTGCAGCGGCTCAGCACCAGAGTGAGCAGGAGCGAACCCACAACACTGGATAGTGTGAACGGCTGACTTAAGTGAGGTGCAATACTCAGTCGCTAGACCTACCAAACCAAGGTGCAATTCAGCATTGTACCTCCCTAACAAAGGCATGATCCAGCATTACGTGCAACACTACTGAGGTACATACAACAGCAGCCAGGTACAGGTCCTACCACAGGTACAATCAAGCATTATCCACAGCACAAGCAAGGTACAGCATGTAACTGCAGTGCCTACACAACAAAGGTACGACCCAGCGTTATATACCGTACAATACAAAGGACAATTTTCAGGTCCTGGGCCTTGGTGCAGCAGCAGGAAGGGACGTTAACGTCAGGCGGTGAGCTTTGGCCAGTTCCCTGACCACAAAATAACCTGCTCGGGAGTCCTCGACCGCAGGAGGGTAAGAGGGAGGTGAGGGGGCGGGAGGTAGAGGCTGTGTGTCAAGAGGAGCCTCGCTTACTAAACCTTACTACTTCAAAATGCTGTCAATAATCCAGTAAACTATCAGCAAACAAGAAAAGGCCTTTTCAAAAGTTCTCCTCCTTAAACAGATGTAAATGCAATGCACAGGAGCGTCTCTGGCATTACATGGCCGAGGATCCAGGCTAGGGAGTGATGTAATATATAATAGCACACACCACCGCCACTACAGACCAGCTATGACGTCACTCACGGTAACGTACTGTAGTCAGTGAAGCAGTCAAGTCCAGGACCCGCTAGGCGGCCGTGGAAAGAAGACAGACGTTCGAACTCACTTCACACATATGCTCAATTCACACTTATTTTACATACAATCTCTTCCTCGCTACCCACGTGCCTACTCCCCTCTCGTCTCACTATACCCTAGCTTCTTCATTCTGTATTCACAGCACGTAAATGCGCCCTAACAGTCACCCTAAAGGCTTTAGCCAAATAATGATCATATTTATGACTGCCAAATCATAATTTCTGGGTGAAAACTATTATTAATAACTATATGTACTAAATAATGATATACTATGACTATGAAGATCATATCCTACTCCGTCCAGCAACGAAAAATATTTGGCGTGGTAAATGGAGAACTGCTGTGCCTTCTTGGCGTGCCGCTGGCGCAGAAATCCGACCAAACAGCAAAGTTGTTACCACATACAGCCGATGTATCAATCTCTTTCCTGTCTTGAGACCTTCAGTGTACAAGTGCAGCTACCTGTAACCTCCCCTGTCAGTGGACTAGGTGTCATCAGTAGCACCACTGATGCGACTACTCTCATGCCATATTTGCTGACGACTGCAACTAGAGAAGCTGCTCAGTATGCGTGGTGTGCCCTGTAGAAGGTGTTTGTATAAACATTTAGGATTTACCTTATCTATTGAAACAGACACTAGATCCTTCACCGAACAAATGGAAACATTTTCCATACAATCTGAGGCGCCATTAAACATGATAAAAAAAAAAGCTCGACAAGTTAGTTGCCAACACACCAAACAAAGGAGCCACTAAACACGTAATCACAACAAATAAAGGCGTCATTAAGCAAGCTGATAAGACAAATAAACAGGGACGCCACTGAACGGGTGAGATGTCAAGAGACACTTAAGAAAACAGGAACAACAGTCAGTAAAGATGCGAGGGGAAGATGTAGGGAAAGCCAGAAGTGGACGGCACTAACAGTCTCGAGGTGTACTCACTCTGAGGTACCTACTGGGGCGCGCTGTGGAGCACTGCCGGGAATAGGGACATCATAGTACCTCACGGCCCTCACCCCCGGCAGCCTCTTGGGACAGATGGTGACCTCAGTAATCTTCGTGACCTTTTGAGCACTAGCCATGGCACCACCTGAGGCGCGACTGCCACAGGAACCTCGGACCTCACTCAGCGCTCCCCCCCCCCACCAACCCACCCCAAGCTGGTTCTCCAGTCCCACCGCTGGTTGACACATTCTCCGTTCGCAATTTATGCAAGTTTAACCCTCAGTATCACGAAAATACTAGAGTTCTCACACGAATTTTTCCATTATTAAAATCTCGTGCAATCCGTAAAAGGACGAATATACAAGATGTCTGAATAGGACCGGAGCAAACGTCACATTAATGGAAAATGCGGTGAAGAAATCAGATATCGGAAACTGATGAAGGCGAAGTGGCTGGATGGGCTCCTGTGTCACGTTACCCGCCGCGACCACCACGCCCGACGGGGATCTCCCAGCCTGCCACGGTCTGGTACGAAGCTTTACCACCTGCCTGCCACAGCCTGTATATACTATAGCCGTATCACCTACCACAGTCTGGCATAAAGCCTTATCTCCTGCTACAGTCTGAGATAAAGCCGAACCGCCTGACACATCCTGGCATGAAGCCGTGCCATTTATCACAGCCTAGTCGAAAGCCTCTTGGGAAGCCTCGGACTTCACCAGAGACAGCAGTAATGCTTACTTTTCTGCCTCGCACATCCTAGAAAAAAACCTCCCTCATCATACCCACTGTAGCCTTACCTGCAGAGATTGTCTGCGATGGCACAACAGTAGAGACTCATTACTCGTTAATGCCTTACAGGAGAGTCCTCCTCACCTATCACATCCTGCAAGAGGACTTCGCTGGCAGCCTCACCGCCTGCCACAACTTCTAAGATGGCCTTGCCTCCTCCCACAGCCTCCAGATGGGCCTAACTTCCTGCTAAACGAGGGCCTTCCTTTCTGCCACAGCCTGCGGCGAGAGATCCCAAGTGCCTCCCACAGCCTGAAAGAACACCCGCCGCTGCCTGCTGCAGGTTTTCTGAGTCTCAATGCCTGCAGGAAAGCACAAACTTGTCTGAGACTAATATGACAGCCTCACTGTCACTATCAAACAGAGGCCTCAATGTAACCAACAGCTTCTTGGCGAGTTACACCGTCACAGCTTCTTACAAGAACCTCACTGCCTGCCACGACCTGCTAGGACCTGCCGCGACCTGTTAGGAGAGTATCACTGTCTGCTAGCATGCTAGGAGAGAGCCCCATGGCCTTCCACCGCACAGTAAAGTGATATTTAATATAATTTACAGCTTTCTACAACTTTCGACCCAGCCAAGACAGCTTCATTGACATCGGCGAGTACATCCTCCAACGAGAGACATTTGATCCTTTAAGGGAGCCTCACTGCCTGTTATTCCTGGGGTTTACTTCCCCCTGGGGATGAGTCCAAGTTGCTCAGCTGACTCGTCGGTCAACCAGACGACTGGAGGCCGCAGCCCACAGGATCACGTAACCACCACAGCTTGGCCGATCCGATACAGTTTGTAAATACTTATACATGGGCCTTGAAAAGCAATATCATTCGTTCTTTCCACTTATGACTTGACGGTCCATGAGATCTATCCTACCATCTTTTTTGCAGAGGCAACAATTGCCTTGTTTTGTTCGCTGAAGGTAAGGCGGTCAGACATTATCACTCCGAGATCTTTAACATTGTTCTGTCGTGGTATGATGTGACTGTGCCTGTGCCTTGAAGACAGTTATCATTGGTCTTTCGTCTCTTTACCTTGAAGGTCCGCAAGATCCAGCCTACCATCTTATCCTTTTGTAAGAGACAAGTATTGCCTTGTTTTGCTGGCTGAAGGCAAGGTCATCACACTATTGTTCCGAGGTCATTAACAAAGTTCACTCGTGATGCTTGTGTCTGTGTCTGTCCGGCGCTACCTGGTGAATACCTGGTGAAGTCTTACATTTCTATTCACTCTCCCTATACCAGCGAAACTGGAACTTCCTCCATGAAAAGGACGTTGTTCTCGGTATACATGTGGAAGACTTTACATACCCCTGTTTGTCGTTTATCAGTGCCTTCTGTTGATGACATATTCTAGTATCATCCGCAAAGAATGGCATGAAACTATGACTTGTTTCAGCGTCGATGTGAAATATGAGAATGAGGAACAGAAGTACGAGTATAGTTCCTTGGGAACTGAGCTTTTAAAAACCGTAGAGACACTGGAACAGCCTGGTAAAAAAGTTGTATATCCTTCTTCCAATCTTATCGAATATTCCCATCACATGCAATTTACTTTATGACACCATGTGTCAAAATTATCAAAGGCTTTTGCAAATCTGTACACATATATCTCAGCATTCTGTTTGTTCTCCAGCGCCTCTAGAATTCCATAGCAGCGGTCAAGCAACTGAGAAAGGCAAGATCTTTCCGCCCTGGAGTAGTCAAGCTTTTATCATGTGCTGAGACAGCTTCAGCACGGCTAG
>JAUUDW010558868.1:0-12022 GCA_032361385.1 Panulirus guttatus | reverse complement strand
TTGGTACATCAGGCTTGCAGTCTTTAGTAAACTGAAAGAGTAATTAAAGGATAACATGCAAATAAACCAAGAGAAACTGGTCTTTTTAAGATGTGCATATAAACCAGGTAACATGGATATATAGTTTTGTGGGTGAGATTACATGTAATACACCAGGATAACATAAATATACAGTGGTTTCAGTAAGATAACAGGCAAATACAAGATAACTTTATTTGGGTTAGATAAACTGTATAAACCAAGATATATAATGGTGACTTGGTCTGAG
Organism: Panulirus guttatus; assembly: GCA_032361385.1. Lineage (NCBI taxonomy): Eukaryota > Metazoa > Arthropoda > Malacostraca > Decapoda > Palinuridae > Panulirus > Panulirus guttatus. Next base: position 11,754 of record JAUUDW010558868.1, on the reverse strand, counting down.
TAAGATATCATGTAAATACATGAAGGTACATTAAGTTAATTTGCTTTGGGAAAGATAACATGTAAACACAGCAAGATAGTATAAATTAGTATGGGTACGATAACATGCAAATTGACCGAGATAGCATAGTATTCTGGGTAAGATAAAACAGAAATACACAAAGATACGCAGGAAGGGGAAATGGGTGGTTGGAGTGAAAAAGATTTTGAGTAGTTGGGGCCTGAACAGGCATGGGGGAGTGAAAGGTGTGCACAGGGTAGAGTGAATTGGAACACTGTGGTATACAGGGTCAATGTGGTGTCAGTGGACTAATCCAGAGCATGTGAAGCGGCTGGTTCCAGAAATATGGTGTTGGTTAGCGAAAGTGACACACACTATTTATATAAATAAAGAATGTGATCTATGATGTTATAACATAAAAATCTTTAAAAGCATACATACAAAACCCCTTTTTGGGTGTTTCAAGATTTATTGATAAATAGGCCTGGAATACTGGGTTCTCGTTGCCCTATGTTGGTCAAAATGACACGTTATTCATTACAGTGTGCTCCTTTTGGGGTGCTAAAAGATTTATTGATAATTGGACCTGGAATAATGGGTTCATGAGGTCCTACATTAGGAAAAATGATACACATTATATGTATGAATGTGATCTGTGACATCATAATGTAAAATCCTTAAAGTCCTACATTTACAACTCCTTTTGGGGCACTACAAGATGTATCGATAAATGAGCCTTGAATAATGGGTTGCAGAGGTCCTATGTAAGCGAAAATGACACATTATATATAAGAATGTGATTTATGATGGCATATCGTAAAAGCAATAAAATTCTACATTTATTACTACTTTTTGGGAGCTGAAAGATTTACTGATAAATGTGCTTGGAATAATGGGTTCCTGAGGTCTTACGTAAGTGAAAATGACACACATTGTTTAAAAGAATGTGATCTATAACATCATAACATAAAAACTGTGAAAATCAACGTTCATAACTTTTTGGATGCTAAAAGATTTATTGATAAATGGGCCTGGACTAATGGGTTCCTGGGTCCTATGTAAGTGAAAGTGATATACATTATACATATGAATGGGATTTGTGACGATCATAATATAAAAATAAAATCTTACATTTTTAACTCCTTTTTGTATACTAGAAGATTTATTAATGGGCCTGTAATAATGGGTTGCTGAGGTCCTACATAGGAGTTAACAAAAATCACATACTTTTTATGTATATGATCTATGACATCATAATGTAAAAGGTGTAAACACATAGCTTTAAAGTTGCTATTTGTGTGCCACAAGATTTACTGATAAATGGGCCCGGAATATGAAATACAGAGGTCCTATGTTAGAGAAAGTGACACACATTATTTATAAGAATGCGATCTATTACATTATAATGTAAAAGCCTTGATAACACACTTAAAGCTCCTTTTTGGGTGCTAAAAGATTTATTGATAAATGGGCCTGGAATAATGGAATCCAGTGGTCCTACATTTCTGAAAATAGCACATTATTTATTAGGCTGTGATCTAAGATATTCTAAATTAAAAACTTACATTTACAACTTTCGGGGCACTAAAGGATTTATTGATAATTGGCTTTTGAATAAAGGGTTCCTGAGGTTCTACGTTAGCAGATTTTGTACACATTATATATATATATGAATGGGGTCTATGAAATCATAATGTAAAAACCTTAAAATTGTACATTTACAATTCCTCTTAAGGTGCCATGAGTTTTATTGATAAATGGGCCTAGAATAATGGTTTTCAGAGGTCTAATGTAAGTGAAAATGACTCACATTATTTATATGAATGCAAGCTATGTCATCATGATGTAAAAATCTACATTTAGAACTTCCTGTTTGGGCATTAAAAGATTTACTGATAAATGGTCCTGGAATAATGGGCTCCTGAGTTTCTATATTAACGAAAATGATACACTTTATATATGTGATCTATGACATCATAACAGAAGAGCCTTGAAAACCTACCTTTAAAACTCCTTTCTGGGCATGACAGGATTTAGTGATAGATGGACCTTGAATAATGGGTTCCAGAGGTCCTATGTTAGTGAAAATTATACATTATTTGCAAGGTGATCTATGGCAGTATAATGTAAATATCTTAAAAACATGTATTTAAAACTCTGTTTGGGCACTAAAAGATTTATTGATAATTGGCTTGGAATAATGGGCTCCTGAGGTCCTACATTAGCAAAAATAATACACGTTATATATATATGAATAAGATCAATGACATTATAATGAAAAAAACATAAAATCCTACATTTACAACTTTTGGGATGCTACAAGATTTATTGATAAATGAGCATAATAAACTTTTTTCATTCTTGATCACCATTTCCCGCATTAGGTAGGTAGCACCAGGAACAGACAAAGAAAAGCCACATTGACTCACATCCAGTCTCTAGCTGTCATGTTTACTGCACCAAAACTACAGCTCCCTATCCACAACCAGGTTCCACAAACCCTTCCATGGTTTACCCTGTCTGCTTCACATGCCCTGGTTCAGTCCATTGATAGTACATTGAGCCCTGTATACCACATTGTTTTAATTCTCTCTATACTATGTATGCCTCTCACCCTCCAGCATGTTTAGGCCCCAGTCATTTATAATCTTGTTCACCCAACCTATCATTTCTAATTTGGTCTCCTCCTCCTAATTGTTACCCCCACTTCTGGCACATATATTCTCTTTGTTATCCTCTCCTTACTCATTCTTTCCATATGTCTCAGCCATATCAGCACACCTTCTTCCCCATAACTAAATATCAACTAAATATCCTAAGATACTATTAAATATTCATTATGTATACAACATCCATCCTTGCTGGGACCTCTTCATTTCTGATACAGACAGAAATTAGTGGTATATACACATTTACCTCTAAACAAACAACCATCTCATGCACTTTGTATATATGCTGTTTAAATTGTCATAATCTAAATGAATCATGCAACCATGCACTTAGTTCTCTAACAAAATTTTAACATCTAAAAGACTACTTAATTTCCAATAAGCACAGTATCACTAACTGACTTGATTAAGAGATCCAGGTCCCCTTTTCCTTGACACAAACTTATCTGTTTCTGTACACATTTCATTTGCAGTTTCCAAAGACACATATGAATAATTCATACTGCTAAATTTCATAGTATAACCAACTTATTTGTAAGTTATCTGAAATATTATGCAGATTCCCTGGATAACAGTGTGTAAGTAATGACTTTCCTAAAGAGGAAAGTGCATGAATGCCCAATAAAGGATGTTTCAGAAAGAGTCTCAAAGTGACATCATACTGAATATACCAAAAATAATAACAGTCATCAGTCTGCTGACCCACTGTAGTCCTCATCCACTTTCTGCCAGCATGGAGTTGGTAGCACTTCATGAGATCCCTCTTCAACAGGAATCGTGGTTGTGGTAGGAAATGCTGTGACTGTCTGCTCTGGCTCCACATAGTCTACATCCCTATAGTCATAGTAATCATAATAATCATAGTACTCATAGTCATAGTTATAGTCATATGGAGGTGATGCAGGGGGTCGTCTATGACCTGTGCTCTCTTGTGAAGAAGTTGAGGAGTTCCCTTTACCATTGACAGCATTATGTAGATCACTGACAGACATGGGTTCTCCAGGGAAGATGAATTGTTGCTGAGGAGGAAGGTGGTTATTGAGCTCTTGAAGGCCCTGTTCAATTGCTTGAAGGAGCTGAGGGCCTTCTTCCACATCAAACAACTCAATCTCCACTTCATCATGTGAGTGAGTGTCCTCTTCTTTTCCTGGTCAGAGGGTGAATGAAGAGTCAGATGTGGAGGGGCATTAGAAGGCTTCAAAGTTGTGTGTAAAGTGGATGAAGGGTAATTACCTATTTGAACTGTAAAGGGAGGGAGTTTTATGCTCATGGAGCCCCATCTCTGGAACATTCTCTACTATCACATAACCTCTTGGTTGTTGTCTGCCTAACCTTGTCAATCTGGTACATTCATTCATTACTCAAATACTATAAAAATATTTCTATGTCTTTATTTCCAGGTTTCTTACCTAATTTCATGTTATGTCCTCTGGTTGCTCCATCCCTACATCTCTCAACGTACTGTCCATTTCATCGATCTCTTTCAAAAATTCAAAGAGGTTGTGATCAGGTCACCCCTCAGTCTTCCTTCTTCCAAGGTGAGTAGATTTAAAGCCTCCAGCCGTCTCTCCGGGGTCAGCTGTCTGAAGTTTGGTACCATCTTGGTTGCCCTCCTCTGGACCTTCTCTATGAGTTCTTTGTGCTTCTTTAGGTGCTGTGACAAACCTGAGAAGCATATTCTAGTTTTGGCCTTATGTACAATATGAATAATTTGCTAAATATCTCTTTATTCATATACTTGAAAGCTGTTCTGATGTTTGCTAGCAGAAAGCTTGTCTCCCTTTCTATTCTCCTAATATGGGACTCTGGCAACAGATTAGGGACAATATCCACTCCCAATTCCTTCTCGCACATAGATTCTTGAAGCTTACTTCCTGCTCGGTAGTAATCGTACTGAGGTCATCATTTGCTTTGTCCCATCCTTGTTACTTAACATTTGTCGGAGTTGAATTTCATTAACCACATTTCAGACTACCTTTGGGGTCTGTTTAGGTCCCCTAGTAAGGTGATGCAATCCTGCTCGCTTTTAACTTCCCTCATGCACCATCTGTGAACATATTCAATAGGATTCCATACCTTCAGGTAAGTCATTAATATTGATCAAGAAGAGTAATGGTCCCGGAACTGAACTCTGTGGCACTCCACTGGTCACCTGAATCCAATTGGAAAATGTTCCCCTGACATGTAACCTTTATTCTCTCCCACTGAGGTAATCTGTCCAACAAAGGAGTTTCCACCTTATTTCTTTTTTGTAGCCCAGCTTCATAATCAGCCTCCCATGTCATACAGTGTCAAGTGGCTTAAATGGCAGTCCAGATACAGACAGTCTACCCAGCCTTCCCTTTTCTCCTGGACTGTAAATTACAATAGGTAAGTTACACATGATCTTTAAAACCATGCTGCCTCTCACTCACGAAATATCTCCTCTGTAGAAAGTCATCCCCTTGCTTTCTAATAATCCTTTTCAGAACCATAAATACCACACATGTTTGTGAGATTGGATCAGTGCATGCTAGTTCAAGTTCAATATAAGTTCCCTGTCCCCTGTGATGTTGTTAAGCCTTTTCCATTTCCTTGGCGCTATGCCTCACTCCAGTACATACCCATAACTCTCTGTAATACACATGATGAAATTTCATCCTGGCCATGAGCCTTGTACGGGTCAAGTCCTTTTAGTATTCTAGATATCTCAATGATTTCCAAAGCCTCCTTCCCATTCCGTCTCACTGGTGGTGGGGTCTATAGTGTCTTTCACGGTGAAAACACTTTTGAACTTGCTATTCAGTTCCTCACATATCCGTACATCATCATCAACAACATTTCCCTCTGAATCCCTTAGCCTGATTAACTAATCCTTAACTGACAACTGGATCCTACTGAATTTGTGATAGTTTTAGATTTCCAGCTGCCTTGCCCACAATATTCTTTTCAAAGTGTCTTTGTTCCTCTTTTCTTATCCTAGTTTACTCATGCTTTCCTCTCTTATACCTCAAATGCTAGCGGCTAGAGTGCCACTGCACATTTTGAAGCTCATTTGCTTTTATGACATCTTTTATTAAACCTTTCCTTCCTCTTTCTCACCGTTCCCTCTGTAATTGAGCCATGAGGTACCCATACCTCTTCTCCTTCACTGTACATTTCACAGAACCTCTCAGCACAACACCCTAGTTTCTGGCTACTGAATTCCACTTTCCAGTCATCGTTACCGTAGAAATTATTCAGGTTTGTGTTGTTTAAACGATTATGTCTCCTCTGTATTTCCTGTCTTACCACTGCTCTTATATTGCCCTCTTTTACCACATATTCATACCTGAGCATTACATGATCACTTCTGTCTACAGGTGTATCATATATAATGTTCTCAATATCCATGCCAGGATGAGTGAAGATAATATCTAATACTGATGGTGTATCAGTTCCTCTCATACTAAAGTGCTGTGTCATACTGGAACAGTAAATTTTCCAGTATACACTAAAACCTTGTGTCTCCAAGATACCCCATCACCATGAGAATCCAAGTTCCCCGAGTATTGATCTTTAAGATTGAAATCCCCCATTATCAGTGCTTTACCATCTCGAAGTTAATGTTTCAATGTTTTACGTATCATCCTGATTGTTCCTCCATTATCATTGTGTATTTGTTCTGGTTCTTTCCAATTTTTTTGGAGGATTATATACTAATAAAATCACTACGCTCTTCCCTGCAGTTACCATTCCCAGTATGTATTGTCTGAATGGGCTATGCATGTTAGAGGAGCCTTTTCTAAATGGGTTTAGGTAACTAGCAGAGTGCCACAGGGACCATTACTCTTTCTGATCTTTGTTAATAACTTAGTGAAAGGTTTGGAATTCTACCTGAATGTTTGCAAATGGTGCAATGGACATGAAGGTAGTGAAAAGCAAAAAGAACTTCATCGACTTACAAAAGGACCTAATTAGACTCAAGAGTTCATCTGAAACATGGTTGTTGAAATTCAACCTTTGCAAATGTAAAATGGGAAGGACGTAGGAGTCGACATCCTCTCCAGCTGTCACCAGAGTCCCATATATTAGGAGAACAAATATGGCAAATATCAAAATAGATTTCAAGTATATGGATAAGGTAATATTAAGGAAGCTATTCAATCCCTACATAAGTCAAAACTAGAATATTCTTCTCAGGTTTGGTCACTGCGCCTGAAGAAGCACAAAGAGCTCACAGAGATGATCCAGAAGAGGCAACAAGTCATGATACCAGATTTAAGAGTGCTAAGTTACAAAAGAAAGACCGTAGGCTTTCAATTTACCCACCTTGGAAGAGAGATGAGTGAGGGGAGGCCTGATCAAAAGTTCTAAAGTTTTTAAATCAGTGAAGTGTACTGTGAACAGTTCTTCAAGAGATGTAAGGATTGAGCAACCACGGGACATAACGTGATATTAAATGAGAAACTGGTTACTAATGATGTAAAGAAATATTCTTAATGTGGTGGATGAATGGAACAGAATGAATGAGGGCATGGTTAATGCTGACAGCATACATAAATCTAAAAGGCTGTATGATTGTAGAGAATATTCAAGGGATAGGGCCCATGAGGGTAAAACTCCCTCTCCGTGCAGTACAAGTAAGTAAAAAATAGGTAATCATATCAGTAACCACCTACCGCATTTGTAACAGCTCCACACATTGACTGTGACGTTGCCATGGTAAATGAAAAGACCGTCGCAGAAAGTAACGATACTGACTCAGAAAATTTGTCATACACATAGCTGAACTGTAAACTAACAAACTCTATACATAAGAATTTGCATATATAGACCATTTGGTATACATGTATTTAAATAAGGGTGTGTTGTTACAATTCTCATGCATGCATGTTTTCTTTGCTTCAAACATCAAAGAAAACAAAAATATTTGTATACTATTTGGGATACTCTCACTTCCTGGGATTTGTTCCATTCCTGTATATACTCATTCTCCGATAATGGTAATAGATTTATGTACATGAAACATTATGTAATATTGAAAAAAAAATGCTGTTTTCACATAAGTTTAATGCAATGTAATTAATTTACAATGCAATGGCCAAAGGAGAGATGACTAAAACGTGTGACATCACCTTGGAAAGTACATGGTGGGCAGACAAGGTTTTTTGCGGACATTTTAAAGAAAACCAATAATGGTTATACTAGTATGTGTTCTGTTGTGATGGAGGCCTTTACGAGATCTGTCATGTCACTCTTACAAGATAAATATATTGCTGACGAAAACCTATTATCATCATATTTGTTTGTCTGAAAGATAATTGCAAAAATACTACACATCAGAGAATATCTCACATGACAATAGTCCCTGGATATTATGACTGCAACAGTAGAGGGGTCTAAGAAACAAGTAATAGAATGTCAAATGGCAACATTCAGCATAAATATTTGGATGAAACACCTCACATGGGAATGTTGAACTGCCGGATCCATGTGTGTACCAACCGCAGCAAAATGGAAAAAAAACTGGACGGCACATACTTAATAGTGAACATGTCAACACCAATCAGTAAAATGTGGGTCTTTATCACTCACCTGGAATGACCTGAACTTGAGCTTGTGGTTTTTGTGATCGAGCCTTACTCATGACTGCCTTATAGATGTCAAGGGGACTAAGTGTTCCTGTGAGAGGGATTTCCAGAGATACTGCACCATTTCGACCAACTGCAAGTTCGCCAGAGCCCCTGTAAGCAGAAATAAGAACTGCATGTTAAATGTCCTTTTTTTATTTTTATTTTTAGTTAATTTTCAGCCAATTTTATAGCAGTTTAAAGTTAAACAACCCTTATCACAAATGAACATAAAATATATATTTCTACTGGAATAGATAATGGTTCTCACCCTTGCCTTCGGTTTAATGACGGTGACTTGGAATACAAATTAAGGTGGAGAACAACTTCATGCTTATTAGCCTCATCCTCAGGGCTAAATCGACCTCCATTACTATGGCCACTGTCATTGCTGTTGTATCCATTGTTAAAGTCAAATTGTCCACCACTGGTGGGGACCGAGATACTAGTTTGGAAGGGTCTTGAACCTATAGCAGCTGAAGAATCTTCCATAGGGTACACATCTAGCATGATGCTGAAGGGACGAGATTTGCCTACATTTGGGTCATATGTATTCTTTACTGGAGGAAGGGAACCTCCACCATGACTGTGGAAGTTGTATCCTTCATTATTGAAATTGCTGCCTCCACCATTAAAATTGTTACCTCCACCGTTAAAATTATCACCTATATTGTGGACATTGTTAATGTTACCTCCATTAAAGTTCCCGCCACTGTTAAAGCTATTACTTCAACTGTTGAAATTGTTACCTCCACTGCTACCACTGTTGCCATAAGGATTTCCGCCAGTAAAGTCAGTGCTTCCTCCATTATTAAATCCGCTAATGCCACCCCCACCACTTACAACATTGTTATTTCCACCACCTCCAAAAAAGTTATTTCCTTCATTATGGAAGTTATTTCCACCATTGTAATCATTTCCTCCAAATTTGTAACTGCCTCCATTGTTATAACGATTACCTCCTCCACTGGTGAAATCACTTGGAGGTGCATTTCCAAAGTTAACATTTCCTTCTGAGTTACTGTTTCGGAAGGGATTAGGACCAATAATGTGATCCTGATTGCCAATGGTGAAGCCTGGAGGTGGCCGCACTTTATTACCTTGCTGCTCTTTCTCAGTCATGTAGCGTATGATGTCCTGTATACTGGTGGAATCAACTGGGTACTGGAAGTCCTTTGGAGGCCGATGTCTTGGAGGTCTTTGAGGCCTTCTGGGAACTATTGGCATGCCTATTGGTGGAGGGATTGGCGGTAGATTATAGCGGTAACGCGGTAGTGGGCGCCGATGCTGCAGAGGCTTTGGCAAGGGGCCTGACATCCTCGAGCTAGGACGTAACCGAGGACGCATTCGACGATCTGGAAGAGGCTTGTTGGTTCCTTTGTCTCCCACTTTTCGAGGTGTAGGTGGAGAAGACTGGGGAAGAGATCCAGTCCTAGAAGGTAGTAGAAACACTGGCCTAGGCGCGATCCTTCCCATGCCTGCTCTTTCTAATGAGCCCTGACCTAGACTGCTAATTAGATGACCCCTGCTTTCACCCATATTTCTCGTATGTTGTCCCTGACTCTTAACCATGGTCCCGCTTCCACTCACCACATTCTCTGTCCCAGAGGAGTGACTGGGGCTGTTCATAATTTCAAAGAGGGAGTTCCAAATGCCCAGTCTAGTACTGCCTGATGAATGGGTGCTGATCCTACTCATATCCCTGTTTATTCCCTGCCCATTATTCCTTTCATTCATGGTATTCATTCCATTATCAATTCCAATCATGCCATTAATTCTATTCATACCGCTATTCATGTTATTTCCCCTGTTATTTGCTCCATTAATACTGCTTATTCTACTGTTCACATTCATTCCATTCATACTGTTCATTCCGTGACCATTATCCCTAGCATTTGTATTGCGCATCCCATTCATAATGTTCTCTCCACTAGCAATATTTCCATTATTCCACAAATTCCCATTAAGGCCACTTACACCTCCTCCCATTCGTTGATCAGCATGACCTGTTTGACCACCTGCCCATGAATGACTTAGGTTAATCCCGTAAGGATGATGACCTTCAGGATTACTCGGAACATTTATCTCAGGCCTACTGTTTGGAGTTCTAGAAGGCTGCTGAACGCTGCCAGACGTAGGAATTACTGGAAGACTGTTGGGTCCTCTAACAGGAGGCGCCATATGAGGTGATGAGCGATGGGTCTGGGGATGTGGGAGAAGTGTGCGTGTAGGTACGGAGATAGGAACACCTCCTGGGAATAGTGGAGTAATTCTTCTCTGCACTGTAGGGGGTCTTTGAACAGGAATATGAGGCAAAGGAGGTCTTACTGGAGACAGCGCATGATGTGGTCTTCCTTGGGGTTGGGGGAAGTTATTAGATGTGCCATCACCAGATACAATCATTACTGGCACAAAAAGAGGATTAGAATGCACAGAACTGGTTTCTTCCTCTTCCTCTTTTTCTACCTCAGTTTCTTCCTCGTTGTTGAGAGGAACAGGAATATATGCAATGTAAGATCTTCCCTCAGCATCTGTCTCATTCTTATGCACTAAATCTACATCTTTTTGTACAGTTTCTTGTATTTCTTCCTCTTCTGACAGAAGTGTAGATTCTTCATCTGGAAAACCATCTGGATTCTGTGTCTCCGAGCCCTGATATTCAACCTCTTGTGAACCTGATTCCAACTGTATTCCAAAACCAGTCTCTCGCCTCTCAAGGTCCATTATGAAGGTAGGTTCCGTCAAGTTTTCTCGGTGAATCAAAAGATCATCAGCGCCATATTCAAAGTTGAAGATATCCAGTGCTGTTGATTCTCCCATGATAGTGGTAATGATCACATAGAACTGTTGGGGAAGAAAAAGAACTATTCTAAAGGATGATTTGCTATTAAGAGGAATAGTGTGGGAGGGATGAAGAAAGAGAGGAAAGAGGAGGAGGAAAAAGGGGAAAACAATAGAGAGAGACTGTAATTACCTATTTGTATCATATGGGGAGGGAGGGAGTTTTACACTCATGGTGCCCCATCTCCTGCAAATCCTCTACTATTGTAAAAGTTTCTTAAATTTATGGGGATTCATGTTTGCAAGGAAGCCTTCAAAATAAGTACCGTTTGCGTGAGTGCAGTTGGTTGTGTAAGTGTGTCTAAGCTGTACTGCGTACTGTCACAATGGGTGTTTAATGTTTTTATATATGTGGGGTATATCTAAGGTGAGAGGTAAAGTGTTTGTAATGTACACCTGAACTGCAGTGAAACGTGATGCAAACTATCATAGTTAATGTATACAGATTATGCAAGTCTATTGGCTAAATCACGTGAAGGTTTGGACACTGGTTTAGGTTATTTTGATGGTATATTTAGGACGAAAATGTTAGAATCAATTCAAAGAGATACACAGCAGACTGTAATATCAGTTTGAATGGAGAAAACTGCACTATGCCAATGACTTTAGGAATCTGAGACAGTTGGTTGGTCAGGATGGTAATGGGAAAGCTA
>JAUUDW010558535.1:0-12026 GCA_032361385.1 Panulirus guttatus | reverse complement strand
GAACTAGTAATGCCAAGTATGGCTATTGGAACAGCTAATTTACGGTGCACTAATAGTTGACACGATGTATATGTCGACCCCCCAAGTTATAGGGTCCAAAAATAGCCTTCAAAAATCAACTCATACACCGTGAAATACGGTATATTCAATGGGTCAGCCACTTCAAGCCCATTAACTCAATGAAATGGTTGTCAAGGTGGTACTTTCCCATTGGGGTCACTTAGATTGCAACCCTGAGCCAGCAAGCAAATTGCCAACATAGAATTGGCCACAGAAAAGGTAAGTCTACCAACATCTTAAACTGTGATGGGTAAATGGTAAGTGCATGTGTCCTTCAAACTTCCTCCCTCAGTTCAACAAAATGTGTCTTCACTCAAAACATATTTATTACAATGGACTACCTAAAGGGACAGTACTCAATTAATTATAAAAATCTGAAGGCACAGAAAAGTGCCCAATTAATCATAAAAGTCTGAAGGCTAAGAAAAGTACATCCAAATCTCCTACTCCCTAAGTGCTTTCTTGAATCTCTCGATTTAAATTATCTACAGGTTTGGATAATAAAATATGCACTGGCCTTTTTTTCATCGGCCAGTCATCTCACATTCCAGCTTTTCAATGACTCAATCTACCCACCTTCTTTTATCTGTACCTTAGCAGAGCTTTTTAACTCAGCAGGTCAACTGCTAGGTCTCTTTAACTTGTTTCAAATGCTATTCTCCTCTCATTATTTCTAACTTCATCTGCTCTTATAGTCTACATGCTCTTTTGCCATAATAATGTTCATTAGGCAATTTGACCATAAAATATGACCTAAACTTTCAAAAAGTATCATCTGAATTTCACTTGCATTCAATTTCAACATTGCCTCCAATATACATCATTGAATAAGTCAACTAACCAACTCTTATTCTGATTTAGCAAACACCACAAATTCATTCAAATTCATCTGCATACAAAACTGTAGCAATTTCCATTCTATCTATCCATGGTTAAGTATCATACCACTATCATTCCACTTTGCTCTCATTTCATGCAATGCACCATCTATAGAAAATGTCAAACAACCATGGAAACATTAAATAATCTTGAGGTACTTCCAAATTCTTTTCAAACCACTTCTCATACCACCACTAACACACACAGATGCACAACAATACCCCCATTACAAAAGCTCTCACTATTCAAAAGTGTTCTATACTATACATCATACAGAGTCAAATTGATTTCTTATTCAATTTATCTTATGCCTTTCCTAAATCCATGTATGCTGCATACATCTTTTCCCAGAAAAACTTCGATGCTTGTCTAGGAGCAAAAATCTGATCTACAAACTCTTTTCTTTTCCTGCACCCACTTTGTTTCTCACCAAAAAAGGATTCCCTAATCATTATAAATATTCTAACCCTCCTAACGTACACTTTAACAACTATGCTAAAGAGGCTATTTGTCCTATATCTTACACTTACTTTTACTCTCCTTTCCCATATAGAATTGACAAGTACTAACTCTGTTCAATCACATGGCACCTAGCCACTTTTCCATGCTTCCATGTACTTTTTCCAGTTCCTATTCAGAGCAGTTTTACCTCTACTCTTTACCATCTTAACCATCAGTCCATCTATATCCCAAGCTTTCCTATTTCTTAAGAGTTTTATTACTCTCCTTAATTCCTCCTTTGTAATGTGGCCTTACTTTCATTTGTACTGGAGCAGTACAAACCTTTTTAAATATTCTCTCTATTTCTTACAAACTCCATCCTTCGTTACTAACATTCTCCTGGACTGGTCTGATATACTTTCACTCCTTACATATACTCCTCCCAAAACAGCTTGTTATTCTCTTAAAATTGATTCATTTTTCTTCTATGATCCTAATCAGATTTCCTTTTACTGATATATACCATCTTTTTAAAACTATTCAGGAATTTATGTTCTAAACTCTTTGTCCTTCATTCATCACTAAGCACTTTAGCTTCTCTTACCAAACTCTCTTCCTTTACTCCACAGCGTAAGTTTCATTTCACTATGTTCTACCTCTCTATAAGTTATACATGAAATGGTTCTTAACTCCCTGATATTCCCTATTAAGACAGTCTTAAGCTGCTTCTACATCCCCTTAATCTCATCTTGAGCTGTTTTACATCCTCTAAATTTTTAAAAGGTATATTTCACCCTTTCATTCCTTACTTTTCCAATGCTGTCTATCTAATTTTTCACTCACATTTCTTGTCCAACAGCATCTACAACAAACAATAACCAATATATTACTACCGTGTAATCTGACAAATCCCTTTCCTAATCCTTCCCTAGACTGCACATCATGCAAACTACAAATCCCTTAAAAAAGACTTTTGTCCACATTGTCTTCTATGTCTAACATTCATTTATGAATAACTTTAAGTTTACAGCATGTTTTTGCAACACTCGTACCTTCAACTGCCCACAAGGCATGTATTCTTTTGCCAATGTCATGGCACATGGGGGCCCTATGCCCAGTTATCACTCCCTCCTCCTTTCTGTCACTCACCCATCAAATGAAGTAAAAATCATATATAGTTTCTCCACTGGTTCTACATCCTCCACTGCTCTTTAGGGTTCTCTCAGAAGGCATTTTCAACCTCCTCATCAATAATATTACAGGGCAAACATGCAACCATTACAGACATTCTTTACCTTTCACATATGACGTTTGCAGGCATTAATCTTGCAATGATATACTTGCGATCAAACAGTCTCGTCTCAAGCCATTCATCCTTCATTGGCAATACCTTACATTCTCTTGCATAACCATCTGCATCATCTTGCTGGACTGATTTCACAACCTTCACTCCATCCTACTCAAAGGTACCACTAAACTGTCCTCTTACAAAAACCTACACTTGTCTAATTCTCCCTTTTTAAAAGTATCTACAAGTAGGCAGTGGTTGGCAGGCAGCTAACTACTACCAACTACCCAGGTACTATCCATCTGGGTATAAGGAGGGTTAGTGATGGCTGCATAGTGAGCCAGCACTTGGTTGTCAAGCTGTACTCTTCTGACCCAGGTAGTGGTCTTTTCTTTCTGCTTCACCTACATATGGGCTGCTAACATCTTACAACACCTAACTCATTCTTGCTAACTCTAGCTTTTCCTGTGGTAAACACTTTGCATCAGCTCTGCCTTTTGGTAAAATGGTAGAAGCAACAGACAGAAGTAGGTAGGAAAACTGGGCAGGAGTATTTGGTAAAAACATTAAGGAGTAGTAGTAGGTACGAACATTAGGCAGGAGTATTAAGTAGAAGTAGTACATTGAAACATTAGGCAGGAATATTAGGTAGAATTAGTTGGTAGGATCAATTGATTGGAGCATCTAGTGACACTGCGCTTGAGTTGCCCTATGCCAGCAGCCTGTTAAGGGTGAGGCACTAAAGGCTAAGAACTGGCACTGAAGTTCACCAGTTATGGAGACTCTTGTGCCATGGCCACCACCATGAAGGAGGTCCCGGTGAGAACAGGCATCAGAGATACATACTGATAGAGAAAAGTAGATACAACTTCCATCCTCTTCTATTCATTTATCTCTCTCATATCTACTCATGTATAAGGAAGTGCAACTTTTCGGAAGTTGCTTTTTAGACACACTGCTTAACCCCTCAGACAATCAAAAAGGAGAGGGACACCTAAGTTTCTGATTTGCTATCTTGCCACACTGAAGTCAACTACCGTGCTGAAAAACCTAAAAACATGCAGAAAAAATCTTAACACAGAACATACATTTGACAGATAAGCATGCCTTCCAAGCAAATGTTTTGGTATATGTTAGGGCTATACCAGAACATAAACTCTAGCTGTATTAAATGATTACTAATAATCTTATGCATGACATGCTAAAATAAGTATACTATGTAATGCTAAGGTTATTCATGACATCATTGGATGGGGGAATGGATTTAAAACTTACTATTTTTTCACTTGCAGCAGACTGAGCTTCCATAAAGAGTTTTAGGTCCCACTCGGGGGTGTAGCCACGAAGGGATGGCTGACGATCTCTGTCAGCCATCTCTTCTTCACCTGGACGGGGTTCACTTAACTTATCTCTTGAATCTCTGATCTGTGGAGTTAAAATATCAAACAGTCACCATCTATAGGTGGTAACATATACTGTGTTCAGGCTTTTGCTTGAGACCAGATATAGCAGCATCCGTAGGATGAGAATAAAGGATGAATAAAGCTGAGCAACTAACCAAAGCAAATGTGAAAGAATGAATATGAAAGAGGCAGAAAGCTGTGTAATTTTCATTAAGAAAGGGTCAAATTCGAAAAGGTGCCCAGAATGGCAGCACACTACTACTTACCTCCTTGAATTTTCTTCTGGTACTCATTCCTGTTCTAACTGCTCTTTTTCCCTCATCAGTGACAAATACTATTAATTCATTCCTTACTCCCTTCCTGCTCCTTGCATTTTTGTCGCTGTATACAGAACAATATCAAAGTATTTCTCAAATTTTCCACTAACACCTTCAAAACTACCTTTTATCTCAACTTTTGTCTTGCTAACTACATAGCTATACATTTTCCCAATATAATGCAGTGAGGGGTTTCAACAAGATTAAAATTATCATTCCTTGCCACTGTACTGCAATGCTCCTGAATCATGGACCACCATTGGTGTTTATGTACCTTTATCAAGAATCATTTTCAATATGGTATCCAACATAAATTTCTTTAATTAAAGGCTAAAACCCTTTCAGAATGATATGGTCAATTACAATGTATGGCAGATCATATGCTGGTCACAAAGATATACAACATTACAGTTGAAGGTTCAAGGAGGAGAGGGATGCCATAGATGTGAAGGATAGATATAGTGATAGAATTGAGATATTTCCAATGAAAATACCAGAGGAATGATTTGATATTGACAGTAAAGGAAAAATTTTGTGTATAGCTAGTGTGAATGAAGATGATACTCTCACCAGAGAAGTCAATTAAGAACACAAAAGTGAAAAAGTATAAAGCACTCATTTCTGAGAGAAGTTCTTGTTTTGCTCAGACACACAAGGCATTGGTTGACAATGTATGAGAGAGATTTGGAAGACTGTAAATTCCTGATCCTACGTAACTGGAGGCAGATTTAATAATGTCTGGCACCCACAGGTAGACTAATGGAACTTTTAACAGTTACACAATCTAACTGTACCTTTCATCCTATGTTCTCACTATAATCTGTGTAACACATTCAGCTGACATAGCCAGTGGGTTAACAATTTCCATTGCCTCAATTACTGCCATAAGTCTTGAATGGCACTCTCTACAAGATATCTACCACACTGCGATTAGCAGCAGAATCTTGTCACCATACTCTTCTAATCTACAATTACTCTCCTATTCGTTCCCATTTCTGTGCCAATATGTAAAAAATCTACTATCTCATATACTTCCCTGGTCACAGTATTCAATTTTGTATATAGCAGTAATTTGTTTATCTATCTCTGACACCTGGTCCCTCCAGGAATTTCCATCAACGGGGTGGTCATGGCAAGTCTCCAATTATCTCTGTCCTTGCATGCCTCACTTGCACACACCATTCTATGCATTCTTCCCCCATTTTTCTCCCTCCAGTACCCTTCCACTCTATTTCACCATGTCAAAGGTGGTCTTCCTCTCATACCAATTCCTTTAATTGTACTAACCTTGTAAACTCCCTGTCATGCATTCTTTCCACATGCCAAAACACATCAAAGTATTATGTTTCACCCACTCTACCACTATGCAATTCATTCCCTTTGCATTCCCTGCCACACCAAATCTCTCATACACCCTCTCATTACTTTCTCCGTTCCATCTAGTCATACTACATGCTCCTCTCAAATAACTCATTTCCGCAGCCTGGATTCTTGATCTCCATGACTCATTGTAAGGTACTTGCAAATCTAAATTCTGGAAATGATTCCATCTCCAGCCATAAAAAAGTTGCCATCCAATTATTTCAGTTCATTTATCTGTAAATCTGAAGCCACACGAGGATTTTTTCTTTAAGGCTCAGTTCCTAATGCTATCTCTCTAAGGCAGGAAAAAAGTATCTTGCTGTTATAGTCCCAAAACTACAGGGTCTTACCTTGAAAAAATTGTAAACAAACAACATATCAAAGTTTCAAACACCATATCAAAGTCCCCTGAAATTTTCCTCGTGCTAACTTTAGAATTCAAGGTGGTGCTAAAGATGGCTGTTGTTTCCTGTTTCACACATTTTGATGATCAGATATGACAGAAATGTGAACAAGGAGTCTAAATACAGGTTTGTGTCACAAAGAATTCAGTGGAATGATCTATCAAAAAACAGCAAATCCATGATGGTAGCCTAAACTAAAGTGAGGCAGGATCCTTTAGAATGAAGAGGGTTAAATATAACATTCAAAATCAACATAGCAGTAACAGTGATGTATGGGCTAATCACAGTCTCAAAATTGTACATACTGGGATCAAAGGCATATTAAAAGTAATGCTATACATCTTGCTTAGGTGTTTACAGTTGAGGATATATTTGCAAAGGTTGATTCTTCATTCCAAACATTCCCTAATGAATACTTTTAATGACATCTAAGTCTACAGATACAGTACTGCTGCAGATTTGGCTCGTACATTTAGTGTACACTGGAATCCCAAACAGTCTCAACTTCCTACATCCACATGAAGGTCAGTTTCCAAAGGTATGAGGGTATTCATCCCCACTCTGTTGGAGGCTGTAGGTTTCCCAACCATTCTTGAACTGTCCAATATGTCTGCTTGAGTGATACTTTGTTGAAACACTAGTTGGAGGTAGGCTTCCAAATTGAAATGATAAAGTGAGAGATACATTTTTTTTAAATCAAGCATTCCCAATCAACGATCTTCTTTTAAGACATATTCTAATAAGCTCTCTCCCATTTTCATTTAATGTGGGTACTCCATGTTCCCCTAAGGTTCAATTAAGTGCCTACTGAACCACTCAGACATTCAGATCCCCCACCACACCATTCTAACTCTTGCATCAAAACTGCCAGAGCACTCACTCACCTCCTCCAAAAAAGCATTCCTCTCTTCTTCAATCCTCTCATTAGCAATTTAATAAATAAATGTAAAAAAAAGAAAAAAAATGGGGGTTTCGAGATGTGTTCCAGTGAGTGTAAAACACCCTCCATGTATGGGAAAATAAGTAATCACAAACAGGTAATCAAATGCACATGTATCCAAAGAGATACCAGATGACTTGTCAGCAATAGTTACCCACAGAATATCCACTTTAATGGAAGCAATAAAAGATTTCACATCTCTAAGCCTACCTTGCTTAATTGATGTTATTTTAATATAAAACACTGGTGTCAAGGGTCAGTTGCATATACATGAACTTTACAATGGCTTCAGATATTGCCAATAACCATTTCTATCCTTATATTCTATACTTCCAATCATCTACTTACATATTTTGGTTACTCCAACTACAACTATCCTCAGACTTTTAAAACATAACTACATTTCCTTAACTTATAGAGTATAAATATGGCAAGTATTCCCTTTTACAATAACTAAACAAAACAAGCAGAGTCCAACAAATGTTTTAAATACTGCTATAACATTTCCTACACTTTGGTATCAGGAAACATATGCCTTGAAAATTGTATGAGGAAGGGATTCATGCATCAAGCTATTCTGTAGGAGTTAAAAGTCTTGCGACATATGACTGAATAATCAAGAGGTAAATTCCTCCATTTGCATTTCCACCTTAAATCCCAGCAACAGTAAAATATCTGTTTGCATATAATTCATCACAGCCTACTTTTACTGTATGGTGGTCTATAATAAATCCTCTCCATATTCTATGGTGAAAACAGACCCCTTTCTCAAACATATTAAACCTCTTCAATTTTACTTATTTCATACAGAACCCATGCTCTAAGTTACCTTACTCATTTACACTTACTTTAAACATAAACTTTCCAAATTCTGTGCTCACTGGTTATCACTTCCCATGCTTTACTACCTCCACCATCTATAATTATTCCAAAGAGAATCTTCAAACTCAATGCTCAAGGAATATCAGTTTCTTACTTCATACTGTATCTTCATTGTACTCCAAACTTTTTTCACATCCTGCAACAATATTGCTATACTTACTTTATTGCAGTAATTTCTTTGTTCAGAATTGGGGCCATTTCGAGGAGATTTATTTCCCACAAGAAGTTTTGCCTTCTCTCTTTCAATATTTTCCGTTTCTCGAATCTGCCGGTTACTCTGGAAAAGAACACAGTAAAATGAAGAAAATGATGTTTACCCAACACCTCACATGAGAATGGATTATTGAACAAAGAAAAGGGCAACCTGGCCTTAACTGGCTGTGAAAGTATAACTATGTAATGTGTAAACAACCTTTTCCTCCCATTAACAGTTTTTGTCTTTAGTTTTATTTCAAGTTTTATCTCATTATCCCTTCAGAGGTCGTAGTAAATTCTATTTTCCTGTATTTACCCTATTAACTGCAAAACTCACTAGAGAATAACCTTCTCTTATAAGAAAGAGATAAAAAATGCTCCTACATGGTGCCTGATATCAACTCCACAGATAAACAATGACTCTCTACCACCAACCATCTCCCATGCACTGGTTCATTCGTATCTGTTCTCATTTTTTTCCAACCATCTCCCATACACTGATTCATTCATCTCTGTTCTCATTTTTCTTTGTTCTTTACATTATCTAGGTAAGTTATGGATCTTGTTATGTCAAGCTATACTGAAAAAAATGTGTGTGTTAAGTGTCATAATGTATAAATAAAGACATACAACGATAAGATACATTGTTTTTGACAACTTGGCAATGCATGGATTCCTTAGACATCCCTTTGCATCAAGACCTTTAATTTTTAAAAAGGCTATTGATGTATTAAGTATTATAATGTGTATATGAAGATATATAATGTAACATTCAATGTTTTTAACAAGTGCTCCTGATTTGGCAGTGTGAGGCTATTTATCATCCCTTTAAATGTGCATTTGAATATTTTTAGCATGCTTATTGCACTTGTGGAAAATAATGTCACCATCCACGCATTAGACCATAATACTATAATTTTCCTTCGTATTCTTTTTCCTGCTACCAATTGCCATTTTTAAGAAATAATAATGGAAACTACATGGTTTTGCCTTAGTTAAAAATTATCAAAAAATGACCAACTTCCATTTTCACATCTTACTGGAGAATTTACACTCCACAGGATTGCTGCTGGAAATTAATTCCACAGTGAAAGGGGAAGAGATTGGACACTTGTCTTCCTACATTTTGCTAAAGCATTCTACACAGGAAAACTGTGGAGTATTATTAGAGAAAGTGGTGAGACAAAACATCAATGGGAGAACAGCAAAAAGTATTAGTTTCAACCAAAAAAAGAAGAAAAAAAAATCAGTGGTGGCAAATGGAACCATGTGTAATGAAGAAGATGTTCTATTGAGATTATCATAAGGAAACATTTCAAGCCTTGACAATCTTTGTAACCATGATTTTCGACACAGAAATGTAAGGGAATTTAGCAGATGACACGGGAATAAATAAAAAATTGGAAACAGAAGACCAAGAAAAACTACCCAAAGATCCAGATACAATTTACAAACGGGCAAAAAGGAACCTATTGGAAATAACACTGGGAAAGGTACACAAATGATTCATGGAACAATTAACAATATATCAACATCTTTCTAAGATGGCCCTTCAGGGAAAGAAATAGAGAAAAACAGTATTCTCATACCAAATAATGCATGGCATTATAAGGAGAACTTTCACAATAAGAGACAGAACTCTAATGATGAAAATGTTTAATGTAAAATGAAGCAAAATTAATTATTGATGTGCTGCATGGTTACCAGTAAAACAGATGGAAATGAATAAACTTAAAAGGATAAAGAAACACAATACATGCAAAACTGAGGTCATGAGCATGCACCAAAACCAGAGTCCCCTACCAGGCCATACATACTTTTCTGTAGTTTTCCCTGGCCACTTCATATGCCTTGGCTTACCCTACTGACAATGTATTGCACTCTGCAAGCCACAATGCTCCGATTCATTTCATCCCATGTACACCTTACACCCTCCTGCATGTTCAGGCTCCCTCAACTCAAAACATCTTTCACTCCACCCCTCCATCCTCCTTGTTGGTTTCCCCCCTTCCTTGTTCCCTCTATTTACCTTCTTAGTCATCCTCTCCTCTCAATCTTTAAACATACAGAAACCATTACATTACACCCTCTTCAACTCTCTCATACATACTCCTCTTACCACCACACCACTCTCTTACCCTATGTCACACCACATATTGTCCTCAAACATCACATTTCCAACACTTCCATCCTGTTTTATTTGGTGCCTATGCCTTTTCTCCATATAACACTGTCAGGACTACCTAATCATTAAACACAACCATCTCTGCCCTTACAGTCAGTGCCTGTTCTTTTCACACACCCTGCAATGTGTCCAGGACCTTTGCTTCCTCACCCACCCTATGGCTCATTTCCATGCTCATGGTTCTTTGTGAACTCCCAGGTGTTTAAAAGATTCCACTTCCTCCCCGTTCTCTCCAATCAAATTCATACTCCAACTAGCCTGACTCTCTCCATTGCAAAACCTAATAACTTTGAACATATTCACAGTTACTGACAACCTTCTCCTTTCAAACAATCTCCCAAACTCAGAAACCTGCTTCATAAGTTTCTCACTTAAATCTGTTGGTCTTGACTCAAGATGGTAGGCTTTCATTTCAGTACATCATACATGACTTCTAGAGTGTGGATGTGAGCACCATTCTTCTTGTCTTTGGCCTTCCTCTATATCTATTCCTACCCCTCTCATTGATGTACACACTTTTAAACATTCACTCCACATCCGCTTCCTTCACATGATACCACCTGAAAACTCTATCTTGTACTTTACTTGCCACTATTTTTATTAAGACCGTGTCATCCTCTGTTTCCTCATTTCTTGTCCTATTCATTCCACTACCTTCATGGGCACTTCTGAGAAATTGCATCTCCTTTTGCTTTGCATACAACCTGAAGTTAATCTACAGCATAGATATAGAGATGATATCAGCAGTAAAATGTACAGAATCATGAATCTATGAATCTAAGCATATAAAAAGTTGAAATTTGTTAGAAATAACCCCTGAAATAACTCAGGTAGTCTAGATATGTGAGGAAAAACGACATGTTAATCTTACTTTGGTCTCTTCTTTTGTTACGTTGTGGAAAACTGGGCATGATTCAACAGAGAAATGCCTCTCATACAGCCCACCAAGATGACCAGAAGAATCACAGCCTTCCACTGGACATTTGCGCTTTTCAATAGGGGGCAGTGGTGTATTTTCCAAAATGTCCTGCAATAAAACAAAATTATGTTGTTGATTCACAGTTAATCGTAAATAAGTTTCTCCAAATGATTAAACTACTTTAAGGGATATATTGTCTTCTTAAATCCACCAATCTCTTTGTCTAACATGAAACAGCAAAAACTTGAGGAATTAAAAAATAATTCTCACCGATGAACGACATGTTATTTATGCTTTCTGATCTACCTAATCAAGAAGTCATGCTATCAGAACGACTGAATGCAGCATAACGAACCCTACTACAGGAATGAACTTTGATCCCTTGAATGTTAACCCTTCATAATGCACATTTGTAAGAGATAAACTTTCCTGTCTTCATATTTCAAGAATGTAAGTACAGCAATCTAAGAACTACAGCTACTGCATGACTTTATTGTTAATAAAGCATAACCAGTGTACTGATGGATGATAATTGGATGAACAGGAGGATACACCAATGCTCACTTAACAAAGTATGAAAAAGTGAACAAATGAAAAAATGTCTCTCTAAATATTAACCTTGTGATTCAAAATAAAAAGACCCAGTCAGTACCCACAGATGATCTACGCAAGGAAGGCATGTAAGGTCAGAGATAAGTGGAGACTCTTTTGCCATGTTCACCCCTTTCATGGGAGTGTTGGAGGGAATGGG
>JAUUDW010558424.1:0-12026 GCA_032361385.1 Panulirus guttatus | reverse complement strand
CCCAAGGTAGGATATTCTCTTCCTCAGACAAGATTCTCTTTGCTACCAAGTTCAACTTTGTCAGTTACAAACTTTTTAATCCAACTTTCTGTTTTACCTGTGATGTTTTGTTTAGCCTCATTTTCTAACAAAATCCTTTGGTTTACTTTGTCAAATGCTTTTGCAAAGTTCTAGAAAAACAGCATCCACTCGTATGTCATTGTAATGAGCTCATAATTGGATTTACATTCTTTTTCTTGTCACAAATTCATGTTGGCCTTCATTTATATAACTGTTCTTGATTAGGTTTAATACATGATCTTTTATCACATTTTCAAAACTTTTATTACGAGTAAAGTCAAGCCAGCTGATTTGTATTGTTCATGAATTTAGCTTAGGCCATCCTGTGTGTGTCAGTGTTATGTAAACCAGTATGTGAAAGTCTGCCATTATCTCTCATCTAGAATTTGCCTAAGTTATAACATTGGTTCCTACTGCTGTTTTTGTCTATTTGAGGAATATGGCTGGGATTCCATCTTGTCATGGAACAGAATTTTCTCAGAGCTGATCAGTTGCTTTATTTGTATCATTTGATATGTCAGTAGCTATGAGGGCATTTTCATCATATTGGTTAAACTGTTCATCTTCAAATTTTTCCTTATGTTTTCAGCAGAATACATACTTATATTTTTCAGTCAACATCCTACATATCTCCTTGGAGTCATTTTCATATCTGTTTCCCTTGTATTTTGCTTTGTTCATGTATACAGATAGTAACTTTTGATTCTTTTCCGGGTTCTTTATAACTTTTTCTTCATTTTTGTTCTCTTTCATAGGATTTAAATACTTGTACGTCTGCATTCTTTATTTTCTCGTCAACTTATCTTACTCATGTTTCTTTCATAGTTATCCTCTTTTCCATGCCTTTCTTCCATTCATACAGTTTTCTGCCCTTTGGTATTTTCTGTGTCTATAATCTTTTCGATGATGTTTTTCAGACTTTGTTGAAAATTTATATTACTCAATCCATTGTCTTTTAGTACAGTTGCTCTGTCTTGTTTACAATAATTCATTTCCATTTTATGTGCTGTAGTGATTTTGATAATATTATGATCTGAGACATAAATTATTTACCTCTAATCTAAAATTAGTGCCATGTTATCTGTATAAATAAGATCTATTGTGTTGAACCCTCTTGTCAGTATGTGGTTTACCTATGCAAGGCTGGATGTATCATATAGATTAATCAGTTTTTCGAGCTGTCCTCTTTCATCTGCTGATCATAGTCTTCTCTTTTTAACTGTATCTGCATCCTTGATCTACTCCTTTTTCCTGCTATTCAGTAAAATGGAAGTTAGAGTTAACAGAGCAAATTATTATTGAGACAGGTTTCTCTAATCCCTTCAGAATTTCTTCAATGTTTTGTTAATATTATTCTAAAGTAATTTAGTCTTGTGTATGGTGGTCTGCACAACACTAAATGTATTGCATTTATGGTAGGGATCATCACTATAATTGGTTCACACTTTTTGTAACTCATATTTTGTTATCTGTGTTCCTCTGAACCTGTTATATTGCTACACCTCTTTGTATGAATTTGGTCCTATCTTCTCTTAATATTTCATATTATTCCAAGCTTGCTTCATCTTTCACTTTTTCATGAAGCCAGTTTTCTGACATATTAATTAGGATTGTATTGTTATCCTTTTTGTATTCGTTGATGTAATTAGTTTTAATTCTAAAGTTTTCACATTTGAAATTATGTATGTTTATATACATTATATTCCAAGGATTCTCAGTTTCTCAGCTGATTTTTAGTTATTGAGCCTTGTTGCATAGTTTTTTAATTTGTCATGTGTAGTTACTTTATTTCCATTTTTGAAAGGTGTTTTTTGTCCCAATCATGCTGTGTGATTGTATTTCGTCTTTGTTTTCATTTCTACTGGAACTTTCCGTATTTGGTTCTTTGATAATTAAAAAAAGAATTCCTTTGGTCAGTGGGTTATTGTGGTTGACATAGTGTGCGTAGTTTTTGCTCTAGGAAATAGTTTTGGCAATGGTAAATGGTGGTGTTAATTTCTATAACGATATTTTAGCCATTTTTTATCTAGATTGTTTGTGGCATCTCTTGTGAATTTCATTATTTCTCCAGATATTATCAACATTATGTTTTTTCCAGGATTTCCTTCTCTGGTTTCAGTTAAATGGTTTTCATATTTATTCATATTTGTTGGCACTTCTTTCTTCTTAGGTGGTAATTGTCATTTTCTTATTTTCTTCCCTTTTTTTTCATTTTCATTGTTTTCTATACTGGCACTTGAATTTTCATTTTCCATTGGTATTGGATCTTTTAAGTTTGCACTTCTCTCTTATCTCACACTCTTTTTGGGCATGGTTTTGTGGGCGCACTAACCTACATTCACCTCCCCTTTTCAATGCATGAAAATCATACTTATAGCGTATTTTTGGATGTGTGCAATCACACATCTCTAGTATAACATCCTCTGACATCCAAAGTTCCCAAAAATGACTGCTTTCACACACATTTTGGGGTGATTGTATTCACATTCATCAAAGCTTTTGCACCCGCTTCTTAAATAGAATATATATTCGATTGCCTTTCAATTTATTTATCAATGCCATCTCTGTTTTCTTCAGGTTCTTTTTGTCTTCTATCATCATTCGATTGTACCTCTATATTTTTATTTCTAATACATATTTCTTTTTGATCTGTATTATTGTTTTGTCTCATTTGACTAATTGATACTTTCTTCATAACTCATTTGTATATACTCAGCATCATTTTCTCTGTATTCATTAACACCCTTTTGATCTACATTAGTTTTGTCATATCCATCTTCCTTGCCAAAATTGCAAGACTATTTTTCTTTTTCTCTGTGTGCAAGTATTACAGTATCTTGAATATCCATTGTCATCATAGATTTCTTACAGTGCCATAAATATCCATTGTCTTCATGAATTTTTCTAATTAGCAGCCCTATTTTCTTTGTCCACAGTCTACACATGATAGTTTCAGGTGAAATATCTCTGTCCACTATATACCACAGCTTACATTTCCTGCTGCTGCAGCCTTTTTTTTTTTTTTTTAAAGCTGGGATGGAACAGGCAGCTGAGACCCTAGTCAAGGCCATCCCATTAATGCTATATATGTATATGCCCTATCCTGGGCCAGGTACCCATTTCTATGCGCAGAGTACAAAGTTTGTCTCTATTTTTCAGTAGTCTGGTTGGTATGTATGCCATGTGTTCTGTATGTTTAATCCCATTTTGATCCATTTAATTTTCTTCTGACTGTTTACTTTAGTCATTTTACTAAATTTTTTTTTCATACATATTCGCTATTTCCCACATTAGCGAGGTAGCGTTCAGAACAGAGGACTGAACCTTAGAGGGAAAATCCTCACTTGTTCTTAACCTAACGTAACCTAGCCTAATCTAATCCCTTTTAGTCACCTTTTACGACACGCAGGAAATATGTGGGAAGTATTCTTTCTCCCTAGTCCCCAGGGATTTTACTTATTATGTCTTCAATTTTTAGGTTGCTACTTTATTCAGCATCTTATCAGTTTAGTAATTTTTTCAGCTTGACGAGAGAGTGCAAATGCACCAAAATTTATTGCATTAATGATGCTGTCAGGATAATCTTTATTCTTTCTTTCCAAGAAGACATAAACCTCCATGGTTCATATACAGTCTTGTTACTGAGAGAAATTCCTTCTTGACTGTTATCAGCCAAGAGAGAGGAATAGAAAGATATTTGTTAATCTGCGTTATTGAAGGTATAAAAGAGAATGTACTGAACTTGAAAGCCTCTTTTCAAGGAAGGTATAGAGTTATTAAATTTACCACAGATGATGAAACCTGTTGAAAATGAATTGGAAAATTTATTAAACACTAGTCATCAAGCTAGAATGAGCATTCAGTTATCAGGAGAAATAAGAAACAAGCTTGGAACAATTACAGAAACACTTAAAAGAAAACTTGACCTACGTTCAAGGTCAGCCCCAGATGATCCTAGAATAGGAAATATATAATGCAGGTGGCAGCAGTGAGTAGCAGTATTACATTGTCCGCCACCCATACATTTTCAAAGGCTATACACGACCAGTGTTTATTGTGGGTTTATTTGGTTGCTGGGACTAGTGTTTCTCACAGTTTGAGCACCAGCAACCCACCTCAATGTGCCTCAGGCAACCTTGAGGGAAGGATGCTCTAACTGCACTTTTCTTGACTTCCATTTCATTTTGGGAACTTTGTTTCTGGATGGTGTATTTCTTCCACCTGTTCTTCAAGATGGTTGGCTATTTCCTTTCAAAGGAAGAGAAAGCCCGAATTTTCACCTGGAAGCAAGAAATTATGGGTACACTTGAGATTACTTGGTGCCCAGAACACAGGCAGGTTTTTCCTGCTAGACCTCATTAGTGCCTCACCTCATTAAGGAAATTAGGATCCTTTGGACCCAAAACATGGACCTAGAATACTTAAGGAACCATGCCAATTCCATGCCCAGACATCTGCATATGGTAATCCAGGCCAGAGGAGAGGTGACAAAGTACTAAAATGTAAGTGTTATTTTTACAAATGAGGCAGACAAGGTTTTTTTTGAGGACACTTGAATTTATCTAGCAAAACATTTGGTGAGTGCCATATGCTAGCCTTACCATTTTGGCAAAATCTTCAGGTACACCCCAGTTCTTTCCAGTTTTGACACACAGATCTCTTACTCATTCTTTCTTTGCTATTTCAGCACACCATGGTCAGTTATCTTAGTTAAAGAGTGCTTGCTACTACACCCACATTTACACTGTCATTTTTTTCATGTTAAATATTTAGCAATGCACACCACAAATTGTTCCAAGGCTTTTCATTTCAAGTGCATCTGTCCTCTTCCATTTTTAAGGTCCTAAGACTTGCATCCATACAATAATGTTAGGGCTACAATACCTCCAAACATAACCAATTTTTTCTAAACAGACACTGGCCTTTCCTTTCACTCTTCTTCACTGGACTAGGACCTTAGCCCCTTCTTCCCAGGACAAATAACAGTACTTTGGTGCCTTCATGCAAAGACCCTACAAGAGATGAAAATTCAGATAAATGTTGGTATTTGAGAAGCAGTATATACAAAAATTATGAATTTAAAAAAAACGTTGTTAAGCTAACAATCCCAAGCCAAATAATGAGAGATATGATGATAAGAACTTTTATCAACTAGAGACAGAATGCTAATGATAAAGATATTTATCTTTCTGTCAATATCTCTTCCGCCTGTTCCCTTTGGGAACTCCCTCTAGGGGATGGTCACAGCAAAAGTCTTTCCATAACTGGCAATCTCTGTTGCTTCTTCTTAGCCTTAAGTGCCTCAACCGTAACAGGCAGGTGGCAGAGGGCAGCTCTAGTGCAGTGTTTCCAGAGGCTCCTACCCAATGTTCTTTCTGACTGCTTCTGCCGAATGTGTCTGTTTAATGTGTTTACCTAATGTCCAGCATACTGTTTCTATGTAATGTTCCTACTCACTACTTCTGCCAAATGTTTCTACTTTAATGTTCCTACCTACTACTTCTGTTTGTTTCTCCAACCAATTTGCCAAAAGGCAGGGTTAGCGCATAGCAAAAATCTAGAGTTATGGAGACTTATCTGCGTCAAGTAAGTGTTGTCAAGTGTTATTTGTGACATGGAGAGATTGTATGTTTGAGGACAGAATGCAAGCAGTCCTCATGTTGGTGAGGTAGAAAGAAATAACAACTATCAGAATCAGACGAGTGCAATGTGAC
The DNA here is from genome assembly GCA_032361385.1 of Panulirus guttatus. Classification (NCBI taxonomy): domain Eukaryota; kingdom Metazoa; phylum Arthropoda; class Malacostraca; order Decapoda; family Palinuridae; genus Panulirus; species Panulirus guttatus. The sequence continues at coordinate 6,252 of JAUUDW010558424.1, read as the reverse complement.
AACCACTGAAGTGCTGACTCATTATACAGTTGTCTCTGTTTACGCATAAGAAGGAAAATGAATATTTCTGTGATGTATGGTAGCTATATAAGCAGATTGAAACAAACAAACTAGAGAGAATTCAAAAATGCTTTTGCTATTAAAATCAGTGAACTAGTGCATAAGAACTAACATAAAAGATTGAAAGAACTTCGAGAATAGCATAGAAGGATGTAGATTTTTGATAATATATGCCTGGCAATGAATAGAAGATATGAAAGGCAACACCATAAGCATAAAAGCTACTCAGCAAGGTAGATAGAGAATCATCATATATCTGGAAATATACCATAAAGATACTAGACATAAATTTTTTAATGCTTAGTGAGGAAGCTGGGACATTTATTTGATGCCATGCCAAGAGAACTAAAACATACATGGAGTGACTACAGAAACATTCAAAAGAAAGCTAGATAGTACTGGAAGAATCTTGAATAGACTATTAAGCAACAAGAGCAGCTGCTTAGGAAAATAGCCTGATACAATATTCAAGATATAAGGTGAATTAATAGGATGGCAGGAAAAAAAAAGGTTATTACGACAGTGTCATGATAAAGCACAATTTGATATAGTGATATTGATATAACACAGGTGCCTAGGTTACTCTTGTTTTTCTTTATAAGACAAGCTATTGCATTTAACTTGAGCCCATTGGTCAGTTTTCTGCTAGCATTCAGATAGTTAGGACGTATCTATAGTTTCCATTGTTTGTGTCATATACCCTGGTTCACCCCATTGACAGCATGTCAGTTCCTGCGTACTACATCAGCCCAACTCATTCTGTCATGCATGATTCTTTCCCTTCTGAATGTTCTGGCCATGTTAACCCAAAGCCTTATTCATTCAGTCCTTTTATCTACTTCTCAGTCTCTCCCTCCTCCTTGGTCCCTCTACTTTCGACATGGACATCCTCTTATTCAGTCTGTCTTTGCTCATTCTATTCATATGTCCCAACCATTTTAGCACACTGTGGTCAGCTATGTTGAAGAGATTGCACTTACTACTACATCAGACTCACTTCATCATGTCTTGCACAGTCAGCCTTCCACACACTGCATATTTTCCTCAGGTATTCCCACACATCTACTCTTTTCTCTTAATTTGCATTCAAGGCTCAATCTTGATCCCTTCAACTCTGTCAGGACTACTTTTCTTTAAGTAACTTCAAATAGAATCATCTTTGCCCAAACTGACATACTCTTCCACATACCCCCAGTGATTTTATGACTCACCTCAGTGCCTATGTTTCCATCTTCTGGCATGTCCACTTCCAGATACTGAAAGCACTACCAGTTTATATGATTTGCCTAAAGACTTTCTCAAATATTTTTTATTTTTAGTGTAAAGGAACAAAACCATTGTATTTTTGTTTGTTTACAGGCGCTACAGGCCCCTGCATGCCATGAAAACATGGTGAAAGTTGGTGGTTACATCTTGGGTGAATTTGGTAATTTGATTGCAGGAGATTCCAGATCTGCCCCAGCTGTTCAGTTCCAGCTATTGCATTCTAAGGTGAAACTCATGTGTTGATCATTGTCGTTACAAGTATTATGCAACAGTATTTTAATGAAAATACAAGATCTTGAAGTAGTCATGTTACGTATCAATGTAATGTTACAAAAATAGAAGGCTTTCATGCAGTAGTCATGTAATGTATAAGTTTGATGATTTGTTTTTACAGTTTTCTTATCTTTTTTTTACAGTACCACCTGTGTTCTGCAGCAACTCGTGCTCTTCTGTTAACAACATATATCAAATTTATCAATCTCTTTCCTGAGATTAAGTCACAAATTCAGGATGTTCTTAAATCCAATTCTAATCTACGATCATCTGATGCAGAGTTACAGCAGAGAGCATCTGAGTATCTCCATCTTTCTGTCACCACCACGACTGATGTTCTGGTAAAGTATTTACATCTAAAGTATGTTGAAATCAAAGGGCATGCATCCTGTGCTAAAGTTTGTTACTGTGATTTTATAAGTGAAGATGATCAGGAGAGGTATTGCTGTTATCATATGTCTATCCTGAATAGTTAATCTCTTTATTTGTTCCCCACACCATCCATGCTATAAATATGATGGTTGATATAGGAGGGTGATGATATTAAATCTTTGTATTCTCTAGTCATATGGTAGAGTAGTGTCACCAGATAGGTATCAGAAAAGTTATCACAGCACTGAATTGAACATTATCATAACATCCGTTGCTGTGTAAAGGATTAGAGACTAAGGGAAAAAATATTTATATTTACTTGATCGCTATTTCTCTTGTAAGCAAGATAGTGTCAGGAATTATGAAGAAAGGCTGCATATGCTCATATCCATTCTCTCTCTGTCATGTGTAACTCACCAAAACCATAGCTCATTATTCACATCCTGGCTTCACAGACCTTTCCATGGTTTACCTTGGACTCTTCACATGCCCTAGTTCAGTCCATTGACAGCACGTCGACCCCAGTATAAATCGTTCTAGTTCACTCTGTACCATGCATGCCTTTCACCCTCCTGCCTGTTCAGGCCCGATTACTCGAGATCTTTTTCACTCCATCCCTGCTTGGTCTTCCTGTTCTCCTTGTTCCCTCCACTTGTGACACATATATCCTCTTTCATTCTCTCCTTATGTCTACGCCATTTCAGCACACACACTCCAGTTCTCTGAACTACACTCTTCTTATTACCACACCTCTCTCTTAGTCTTTCATTGTTTACTCGATCAAACGACCTCACCCCACAAATTGTCCTCAGACATTTCATTTCCAACACACTCACCCTCCTCCACACAACTTTATCTACAGTCTATGCCTTGCATCCATATAATATTTTTGGAACTACTGTTGCTTCAAACATACCAATTTTTGCCCTTCCAGGCACTGTTCTCTCTTTCTACACATTCTTCATTGCTTCCAAGAACCTTTGCCCTCTGCCCCACCATGTAATTCACTTCTGTTTCCATGGTTCCATTCACTGCCAGATATCTAAAACACTTCACTTCCTCCAATTTTTCTCCATTCAAACTTACACCCCAACTTCTTTTCCTTTTCTCACAGTCATACTGAACCCAGTAACCCTGCTGTTATGCACATTCTCCTTTCACACACTCTTCCAAACTCAGTCGCCAACATCTGCAGTCTCTCACTCGAATCTACCATCAGTGCTGTATTGTCAGCAAACGACAACTGACTCTCATCCCCCACAGGCTGCCTACTTACCCCTCTTTCCAAAACTCTTGGATTTACCTCCCTCACCACCCCATCCATAAACAAATTGAACAAGCATGGTGACACTATATACCCCTGTCTCGTAGCAACCTTCACTTGGAACCGTTCACTCTTCTGTCTTCCTACTTGTACACAAGCCATACACCCTTGATAGAAACTTTTCATTGCTTCTAGCAGCTTTCTTCATACACCTTATATTCTTAAGACCTTCCACAAAGTATCTCTGTCAACCCTATCATATGCCATCTCCAGATCCATACAAATCCATCAGTTTTCCGAAATATTTCTCACATACATTTTTTTAAAGCAAACACCTGATACACGCATCTTCTACCATTTCTGAAACCACACTGCTCCTCCCCAATCTGATGCTATGTACATACCTTCACCCTTTCAATTAATACCCTCCCATACAACTTACCAGGTATACTCAAACTTATACCTGTGTAGTTTGAACACTCACTTTTATTGCTCTTACATTTATATATTGGAACTTTATTTGCATTTCACCAGTCTTCAGGCTCCTCACCATAATCCATACATACATTAAATATCCTTACTAACCAGCAACAACAGTCGCCCCCTTTCTTAATAAATTCAACAGCAGTACCATCCACTCCAGCCACCATGCCGCATTTCATTTTACTTAAGGCTTTCACCACTTCTTCTCTCTTAACCAAACCACTCTCCAGGACTCTCCCACTTTGCATAGCACCCCAACCAAAACACCTCAGATCTGCCACTCTGTCATCAAACACATTTAACAATCCTTCAAAATACTAATTCCATCCCCTCTTCACTTCTTCGCCACCTGTTATCACTTTTCCTTTTGCCCTCTTCACCACTTTTTCTTGTCTTTCACAAATTATTTATCTCCTTCCAAAACATCTTTTTATTCTCCCCAAAGTTTACTGATACTCGCTCCCCCCAACTCTCATTTGATGGGTCATTTAGATGTGATGGTAAGTAATATGGCAGTTGAGGGTATAAGTAGGGTATATGGGGTATTTAGTGTTATAAATGGAAATGGTGAAGAATTTGTGGAGATGTGTTATGAAAAAGACTGGTGATTGGGTATACTCGGTTTAAAAAGAGGGATATACACAAGTATACATATGTGAGTAGAAGAAATGGTCAGTGGCCATTATTAGATTACATATTAATGGATGGGCTTGTAAAAGGGAGACTTTTGGAAGTAAATTAGCTTAGAGGGGCAGCTTATAGAGGTGAGGGTGGAGAATTGTAGAGGTTTTCGATAAAGAGGAAACACTGTCGGGGAGAAGAGAGTGGTGAGAATATGTGAGCTTGGAAAGGAGACTCGTGAAGAAATTCTTGGAGAGATTTAGTGTAGATTGGTAAAAGGTGAGAGCAAATCAAGTGAGGGAAGCAGATCAGGAATGGGAGGTATTTAGGGAAGCAGTGATGGCATGTGCAAGAGATGCACATGTGGCATGCAAAAGATGGGACGTGGGCAGATTAGAAAGGGTAATGTGTGGTGGGATGAAGACGTAAAGTTGTTAGTGAATGAGAAATGAGAGGCGTTTGGGCGGTACTTACAGGGAAGGAGTGCAAATGATTGGGAGATGTATAAGAGAAAGCAGCAGGAGACCAAGAGGAAGGTACACGGGTTGAAAAAAGAGGGCAAAAGAGAGTTAGGGTTAGAGAGTATCATTAACTCTAGGGAGGATAAAAAGATGTTTTGGAAGGAGGTAAATAATGTGTGAAAGTCAACAGAACAAATGGAAACATCAGTGAAGGGGGCACAAGGGGGAGTGATAACAGGTAGTTATGAAGGGAGGAGAATATGGGGTGAGTATTTTCAAGGATTGTTAAATATGTTTGATGATAGAGTAGTAAGTGCAGGGTGTTTTGGCTGGCGTGGTATGCAGAGAGAGAGAGTCAGAGAGAGTGTTATGGTTAAGATAGAAGAGGTGGTAAAAGCCTTGTGTAAGATGAAATGTGGCTGAAGTGGATGCTTTTGCAATCGGATATATCAAGAGAGGGGGTGACTGTTGCTGACTGGTTGGTAAGGATTTTCAATGTATGTATGGATCAGGGTGAGGTGCCTGAGGATTGGTAGAATGCATGTATAGTACTACCATATTAAGGCAAGGGGAATAAAGGTATTCCACCACGTGTCGTAGAAGGCGACTAATGGGGGCATTTCAATTCCTAAAAGGGGAAACAAAAGGAGTCAAGCAGGAGTGCTCATCCTCCTCAAAGGCTCAAACTGGGGTGTCTGAATGTGTGTGGATGTAACAAAGATGAGCAAAAAGGAGAGAGAGGTAGTATATTTGAGGAAAGAAACCTGGAGATTCTGGCTCTGAGTGAAACGAAGCTCAAGGATAAAGGGGAAGAATGGTTTGGAAACATCTTGGGAGTGAAGTCAGGGGTTGCTGAGAGGACGAGAGCTAAGGAAGGAGTAGCATTACTCCTGAAACAGGAGTTGTAGGAGTGTGTGATAGAGTGTAAGGAAGTAAATTCCATATTGATGTGGGTAAAACTGAAAGTGGATGGTGAAAGATGGGTGATTATTGGTGCTTATGCACCTGGTCATAAGAAGAAAGATCTTGAGAGGCAAGTGTTTTGGGGAGCAGCTGAGTGAGTGTGTCAGCAGTTTTGGTGCATTAGACCGGGTATCAGTGATGGGTGATTCAAATACAAAGGTGAGCAATGTGGCAGTTGAGGGTATATTTGGTGCATATGGGGTATTCAGTGTTGTGAATGGAAATGGTGGAGAGCTTGTGGATTTGTATGCTGAAAAAAAGACAATTGATTGGGAATACCTGGGTTAACAAGAGAGATATTCATAATATACATATGTGAGTAGAAGAGATGGTCAGTGGGCATTACTGGATCATGTATCAATTGATAGGCATGTAAAAGAGAGACTTTTGGATGTAACTGAGCTGAGAGGGACAGCTGGTGGGATGTCTGATCACTACCTTGTGGAGGCAAAGGTGAAGATTTGTAGAGGTTTTCAAAAAAGAAGAGAG
>JAUUDW010558313.1:0-12026 GCA_032361385.1 Panulirus guttatus | reverse complement strand
TCCAACCACTCTTACACATGCATTTGCTCCTCTTGAGAAGGCTTCTTCACCACCCAACAGTTGGGCCCCTATACCATATATCATTAACACATCCCACAAGGCACTCCATTCAACTTCGTCACAAGCTTTCTCCAGATCCATAAAAACTGCATATAACTTAACTTCCGCCAAAAACTTTTCCACGGTCATCTTTATTACAAATCTGATCCACACATCCCCTTCCTTTCCTAAAACCCTTTTGCTCTTCACTTTTTTTGCATTCAGTCAATTCCATCACTCTATCAATCAATATCCTTGCATACACTTTTTCTGGTATACTTAACACACTTATTCCCCTATAACTGTGACATACATCCTTAACCCCTTTTTCTTTGAATAAAGGAACAATAATAGCTTTCACCCAATCCTCAGGCACAACATTCTGTTTCCATGCTAAATTACCTATAAGATGCATCCACTATATCACACTTTCTCCTCCACACTTCAGCATTTTCCCCATAATCCAATCCACTCCAGGTGCTTTTCCTACCTTCAGCCTCATTATTGCCTTTCTTACCTCCCTTTTTTCTATAGGCCCCTGCACTTGTATCCTCTTCCTACCCTCCTCCATACCTATGCATGTAACAACTGCTGCCTCCCCTTATCATAAATTCATCAGTTCTTTATAATACTCTTTCCATCTTCCTTTCACTTCCTGCTTTTGATTCAGCAACTCCCCTTCCTTACTTCTCACATCAGCATTTCCACTCTTATATCCACCTCATTCCTTTTTCATCTACTTCTAGCATAGTTTCTTTTCATCCCATAACTTTCCACTTAACTTTCTTCCAAAATCTTCTTGTACTCTTTTTTTGCTTTCTTCTATCAGCTTCTTAACAGTCCACTTATATATTTTGTATTCTTCCCTCCTCCTTCGCTGAACTTCCAATGGCATATTCCTATTGAGTAATCTACCATATGCCTTCTTCTTCTCTTCCACAGCATTTCTAATCTCTTCTGCCCACCATGCATTGCTCTTTTTATTCCTGTATCTCAGTACCTTGCATCCAACTACTGATTCTTCAACCTTTACTAGTATTTCTCTAAACATTTTAATCACCTTTCACACATGACTGCATTCCTACATTTACTGGACTTCTATCTAAGCTTTCAGTTACCTTCCTTTCATACTCCTACCTGTATTTTACCTGATTCATCTTCTTGTTTGCCAACACTTTTGTCTCTCCATTCTTCCATATACCATACCTCCACTTCTCCCTGGTCCTCATCCCCACAAGAACCAAGAAATGGTCAGTCTCCAAAGAATGCTCTTCCGACTCTAGCATCTAGCACAGCCTTTCTCAATCTTTCGTCCAGTGCCACATAGTCAATCAAAGCCTTATGCTCTTGTCTTCCATCAGTCCTCATCCATGTATATCTGTGGATCATCTTGTGCTGAAAGAAGGTGTCTGTAAGGAATAAACCTCTCTCAGTACAAATATCCACAAGATAGCTTCCATTTTTATTTACTCAAGGCATTCCCCATTTACCAACTATTTCATCAATTCATCACATCAGACTTTCGCATTCATATCACCCAACAGAACCATGTTTCTCTTATTCTCAAAACCATTTACACAGTCATTAAAATTTCTCCAGAAAAGTTTCATTTCATCCTTACGTCAAACAGTTTTCATATTCACAGGTGCATATACACATACCCATGCATATTTCACAATCCCAATCTTTCCTTTCATCCACACTATTCTTGATCTATTCGATCCATGCTCTGTAACACCCTCCCATACTCTTGGTGATAGCAGAATTGCACATCTTTCTTTTCCTCTTCCCCGATAATTTTCATTCATTCCTGTCGATACCACACCTCCTTCCATGCCCTCCCATAACTTGCATTCATTATTTCCATTTTCACTCCACACACCCTGCCCAAGGATATGGGTTTCCACAATCCCTAGCACATCCATGCTAAAACTTTTAAACCTCTCCACAATCTCCCTCCTTTTATTCTCATCAGTCATCCCATTAACATTCAGTGCCATCACCCTCAATTGCTCATTTCTTTTAACCCTTGGCATAACTGGAAGACTCCAGTGCCACTTCTTAGCCTTTTGTGCCTCATCCTTGACAGGTTATAGACAAAGCACAACTCTAGCGCAGTGTTTCCAGAGGTAGCAAGGCTCCAAAATTGTCAAAAACTAAAAGTAACAGTACACCTCAGGTGCCTGTCCAAATCTAAAAGTATTGCCCTGATGTAATTGGGCAACGCCCCCCCTTTAGTTCCACCCCTAAAGGGTGTACTAAAGAGGTCACCACAAGAAGGCAGGGTGAGACTTGGCTACTCCAGTAAAACTAGTGTATCCCCTCAAGTTGCTGAAACTCAATACTTTTCCCAATTTTGAGCTTCTTTACTTTCCACAGTAGCAGCACCTCCTACTTCATTGGTTACTATACTGCCACTGCACAGGTGAAATAGATCTACCATGAAAATGCCTGATAGTGATGCATACTATATAAATATATAGCTGAATGTTTCCATTTATACCTTCTTTAATTATTTTTTTGCATCATGCTAATGTACAGTATTGTGCATAATAATTTAATTTCTCATGACTAACTGTGGATGAAAAATTTACTGTGGTAATAAAACAAACAACTTCTCCAAGAATGTGCGAAATTTCAGCAGCATGAAAGTTAATCATAAATCTGATTACTCAGAACAGGCTTTAAATGTTTCTGCAGCAATTTCGATGAATTCTAGAAAGCTTAATAAAAAAAGACTGAAGAAAATAATTTGGTGTAAATAGGACGATGATATATAAAATATCTTGCCACATAAGGAAAGCCAAGCATGATTAAAAATATTATGTATATACAAATGGGTGGCACTTGTGGACTCCGTCTAAAACTGGCAACACCACAAGCGAGAAGTCACCTTTGACAAGGATACAATCATTCTCACCCTAAAGAAGCCCAAATTATCCTGCTCCCATGAGAAGCACATCCTTGAATTTGAGAGAAACCCATAAAAAGGGTCCTAGGATTGCATAATAATAATAACATACAAATGAGTTTGCAATATATGCTACCTTCTTTTCAAGAGGAACACAATTTATGCAGCAAAAATTTAAACCACTAATTCTTTTGAAAAACATAACCAAATTCAGGTATGTATTCCATCACAAACTATCTCTCTTGGCACATTTTAAACCTAAAAATCAAAACAGTCTTATAAGCACACCATATGAAACCTCTATGCCTAACAGAGATGAGAAAAAAAAAAAAAGCCAAGCAGTGGTGGGAATTATTACTTAAAGCCTGCACTCTTACCTTACCATCAGCATAAATCTTTGCAGCACAATAAATGTGGAAGAAAAAGCCTAGCTGTTAGTTGAGTTAGTTTCAGCAAGTGTTTTTCTCATTTTGTTGCACTAATAGTCAGTATATTTTACAACTTTCTTTGCCTTGATTCTTCATGTCAAAGCATTTAAGCATGGTCAGGGTCACTACATGACAAAAGGTTTCACATATCCCACTGTCATATTATTTTACTTACACTAGCCATATTTGAGATAAAAATTTGAAAACTTTTCATTGAAAATTATATAGCTGGTTCATATTCATCATCACTCACATCCATGATTTCTGTCATCCCTCAAACAAATACCTGTTAAGTTACTACATTATTACATCAAACTTTGCCCTTCACAAAGTGCATATCTAAAGACAAATAGATGATGAACTTTATCATTTCCTATAATACTATATTCACAGAAGCTTTCTGTGTTACCCCAGCAACCTATAAATATTTGGTTTAAGCCTTCTCTCAGTGTACGTGACCTATTCCCACATATCATTACCTATAAAAATGTATATGGGAAAAGTTTTATACCAATGGGGCATATTGTTTTTATCTTTGGCTTATTCCAAGTGTACACAACTCTCTTGCTCATGAAATTCTTCTGAACATCCCTCCATATGTTGCTCGACTTACAATTAAGTCCTCTTATTCTGAATTATTTTCCTGCATCAAAGAACTGTTATGTTACTGTTCTATGTTGTAATGGCATCCTAAAAACTGAAATGAGGTTATCAAGTCTATCCTTGTGCCTCTTTCTTTGGAAGTGGGTAGGTCAAGTGCTTCCCTCCTCTCTTCATAGCTTCTGTAACCCAGTGCTAGTACTAAAGTCACTGTTCGCTAAATTGGCCCAGAAGCTACATCCTTCTTCCATAGTTAAGGTGGCTGATTGGTTCATATACAATGTTTGTGTCACTATCCATTCATAATCAGACCTGTTGTTCTGTAAAATAATATTAAACATTGGGAACATAAAAATCTAAATGGTTTTCAGGCATTTATACTTTAGAGAGGATGTTGAAAATGTTAAACATGTATCACAAATGGTTGAAGTCAAGGACATCAGTTTCAAATGAAGCCTATTCATCACTTCTTTGTTTTGTAGCAAATATAAAAGGGCTATTGCCTTAAAATCATTTAAATTTTTGTTCCTAATTTTTAACATCATTATACAGAAAAAACAGGTCTGATTATAAACTGTGAACACTCTTAGTGTGAATAAATGGATAGCGATATGAACATTTTATATGAAGCAATCAGCTACCTTAGCTATGGAAGAGAGGCATGGCTTCTGGGCCAACTTAGCATACTCTGACTATAGTCTTTTTCTATCTCACCAGCTCCATGACTACTCAGTAAGAAGCCCAGATTGTTGCAGCATATTTTAGCTTACGTCAAAGATAATTATGTATTTCTCCCAACAACAACTCACAGTTCATGCACTTGAGGGCAATTTTGACTCGACAAATTAAAGAAATATTGTTTGCCTCCCTCACAATCCTTCCTTCACATAATATTCTGGAGACAAGTTCAACAAGAGGTCAAACCCCAGATCACTTCATTTTATGATGTAAACCATTTCTCCCTTATGGTACTTGCAGTCTCATCTATGTGTTCCCTTTCCCAACATGATAAATTTGCAACTTCCGGAGTTAAAGTTCAACAGCCATTTGGCCGGCCATTGTTGCATATAATCCAGGTACCTGGGTATTATTTTGCATTCAGTACATTACACTTTTTCCAAAATTCTGGCATCCTCAATAAACACTGAGGTATGATTTGGCCTAATTTGGCAAATTATTTCAAAAGATTAGTAATACTGTGAGGTGGTTTGGGCATGTTGAAAGAATGCAAGATGGGAGTTTACAAGGATAGTGTATGACTTTATGATTAAAGAGGTCAGTGTGAGAGGACACCACTTCTAACATGGGAAAATTGAGTGGAAGGTTACTGGAAGGAGAGAAATGAGGGAAAATGCATAGGAATGGCATATGCAAGGGAGGCATGTTCAGAGAGAAATAAATGGAGATTCTTTTGTCATGGCCACACTCTTGGTGGGAGTTCCCAGAAGGAATGGGCATGAGAGGTACTGATGGACAGATAGAGACAGAAATACTAGTGACCATGCACTGAGCTGAGGTACCTCATCTGACACCCTGACTTATCTTGAGAGATCTTCCCTGATGTGTGTCCTTTGTTCCATCTCAGTCAGATACCTACTAATTCATTTATGTAGCCCTCTTAAACCAGCTGGAATATATAGCTTAATCATTCTCCAATAGAGAACAGTTTCAAAAGCATTCTGGTAGCTCATGGAGAAACAATCCAACTGTCCTTCTCTTTTTCCCACAATGTTGCTTACTCTTTTATAGAAATCTAACATATTCATCAAGCAAGATCTTTTGTTTATGATTCTGTGTTTTCTCTCACTTAAGTTGCTTGTGCTGGTCAAGAAATCCTCTGCATGCCTCCTATTTATTCTCTTTAGTATCTTACAAGTCATATTCATTATCAATAGTGGTCTGTAGTTCAGAGCTCCTTCCCTGTTAAATTTTTTGCCTACTGGCACCACATTAGCTTTCCTTCATTCTTTTGGAACATTGCTGTCAGTGAAGATCTTAAACATCATCATCATCACTGTTTTGATAGAGTCGCTGAACACAGCACAAAAGTGAGATGCCATCTGGTCCATGAGCTTTATGTGGGCCTAGCTCCTCCATGAGCCTCTTCACTTCCAGTAGATTTACCTCAAAATTTTCATTGAAAAAAAGAAAAAAAATTGCTGGAAGCAATACATATGGATAGAATGAACTCCAGGAGAAAGAACTAAGCTAAGATTCTTCAAATGCTAACCATACTAACAAGAAATACTAACCTTCCCTCCTGTGAGGCCTTTGCAGGACCAGTAGAACTCTTCAATGTATGAAGTGAAATCATGCCACTCTGGAACAACTAATTGATGTCGAAGGGCCCGTGAGATCAACACAATATTGTCCTGAATCACGCTGAAGAGAAAAGTTTCTTTTCAGAAATAAAATGTGTTAGAAAATGTAGATAAGAGAAAAGTATTTCAATTTCCAAAAGGATGCTGAAAACAAATATTACAAAGGCAATGTCCTAAATATTTCAACGATGAAAGTGTTATTTTGTAAATTTATAATGGTATACATTTTGTTTCCTATATCAAATGGCAGGAACATTTGTTGTGATTCTAGATGGGTGAAACTGTTGCATACTGAGATAACAATGGAAAGAATCTTGTTATGTCTATGGAAAAGGATGCATTATTTTGCTAATGAAAGCAAATGGCAAACATATTGAATCACAGTGAGAAATAATTTTCATCAGATATGAAAAATATTGATAACTGTAGGAAAAGGAAAGACTTGAAATCTCCTAAAGGATAATGAACACTGATGTCATACAAGTAATGTACTATTTATCTCAATAGTGCAGGAATAGTTTTGTAAATCTATAAAGGTAGAACTTTTGTTTTCTTAAAAAAAAGGTCAGGAACAATTGCTGTAATGCTAAAAGGGTAAAACTTATGAGTATTATGAGAACAAAAGAACTTTGTTATCTCTACAGTAAAGGCTGTCTTATTTTGCTTACACAAGCAGATGTCAGACACAATATCTGTTAAATGTAAGAAAATTATCAGCAATAATACAAAATAATTATGAGAGAATATGTTACCAATTAGCAGAAATATCAATAAGATTATGAATGAAAAGTAGAACTAGAAAAAAGGAAACAAAAAGTGGAAATGATTAAGAAAAATATTCTCAGTCTAATGACAGAAAGATTTTAGAAAGACTCAAATTCATTCAGACATGAAGGTATATCACATTAAGAAAGCAACACAATCATCACAGAACATTATGAGAGAATTCAAGCAGAAATATTTTCCAATTAAATGTAATGTATGGAATATGACACAATTATATTTTCAAAGGGGACCAGACAGCATAGTTATTACTTATAAACCAATTTCAAAGAAAACAACACAGCAAGTATTCAGAATGTTTCCATAAAGAATTTCATGAGCAACAGAAAACTTTACTAGTTATTAAAAATTCTAAAGAAAAACTAACAAAACTTTAATGTACAAAACCAAAACACTTAAGGTCTATTCCCATTTTATTTTTTCCAAGCTTGTTTGCTGTTTCCTGCCTTAGTGAGGTAGCACCAGAAACAAATTTGCTCACATCAACCCTATAGCTGTCATGTGATATGCACCAAAACCACAACATACCATCCACAACCAAGCCCCACAGACTATTTTGAAGTTTCCCCTGACCACTTCATATACCCTAGTGTAGGCCACTAAGAGCACTTTGCCTCCTCCCTGTAAACTCTCAGCCAGATTAAGGTTTAGTGGGGCCATAGGCCCAGGCAGTATTTGGAGCCTTCTCTTTTTCTCATAATCATATATATGTGTAATCAATATGACAAATTTCCTTATTATATTGAATACTGCAAATGACTGCCTATATACTGCTAGTTTTACAAGCAATAATTGTTAAACCTGTATACCCAGAACCCTAACCCTGGGCTTGGGTGGCCTGTATATTTGCCTGGTACTCCAGTTCATTCTATCCTATGCATGCCTCTAACCCTTTTGAATGTTTCTGTGGCCAAATTTTGGAGCACAAGAAATGAGACAAAATGTAATTCTTCCTGATTGTTGTAAGGGATAATATGGTAGTATGGTAATGTGATGACGGAGATGAGGGTAGCACAGCACAAACTATGTAATTTCCCTTAATAATCAGCCAGACCTAAGCATATGACCATATGCTGGTTAGAAAAGCATTTCCCCTAAATAATTTAATGGATGGCTTTTATACCAAAGTAACTATGTTCTACAAATGTTTTACAAAGATATTGTAGTGTTGGTGGTTTCAGTGAGCACCAGTACCCCAACAGGAGCTGGATTCTGGGGAGTACCAAATTTTAGATCACCAGATTTAGGAAATCAGAGTGCAATATTGATAGTCTATTGCTAGGGATATTTTTGTGGCAATGACTGTGGTAGTTTGACTGTAAGGAATGACTATATAAGAATGAGATGTGGGAGTAAGCACAATCTGACAGAGAGACATGACCATGGTATGCTAAAATCATTTGGAAAAAAGAAAAGGCCTAAATAGGAGGATCTACATGTCATTAGTAGGGGGAGGAAGGGGAAGACATGAAGCAGATAGAAGGTAGTGGAAACTGAGCATTTTGGAGTACAAAAGGTTTGCATGTGGTTGAATCAACTGGGTTCATGCGGGATACTCTAGTGATTTGATGTCAGTGGCTTGAAGTAAGCCATGTGAAGAAGTCAAGGTAAACCATATAATAGTCTCTGAGGCTTGGCTGTAGATGGTGGGCTCTGGTTTCAGAGCATTATACATGACAGGTAGAGAGTATATCTGTGCATATTAGACTTTTATCTATTTGTTCCTGGTGCAACCTCGCTAAGATGAAAGAAGCAATTGTGTACAAACAGTTACACTCTCTAGTCATTCAGGTGCCTCTTGAGAGATATGTATATAGATTACTCTACATGACATGCACAAATATAGAAAAACAAATGCAAGGAGTGGTGAGTTATGTATTTCCAAGAGCACACTTATATCTTTTCCCAAAGTCACAAGGATTGGTTTGACTGAATTACAACATTTTCACATAAACAGCTACAATGATCTTAAACAGCTACAATGATCTTGATCATTTATGAATATACTGCCTCTCCAAGTAAGTGCAACATGATGAGAAAATATGCTCTGCACTAACAGCTACTCTGCAGGCAGTAGGAAAGCACTCAACAGTAAATAGTTAAATTGCCTTCTTAGAATTTCTGGATAGAAATGCCAACTGACAGGCACTTCCATGAGACATGTCTGTGAACCTAAATATACACATATTTTATGATTGTTCACAAAAGCTAACTCAATCAACCTGTATGGTCCCCTTATTTACAACTACAGAAATGCTGCATACTTAGAGCCACATAAAGTTCTGCAGTATATAATTTTGATAAATAAAACAAAAATTTTAAGAACACTGTGGAACTGATTCATGGAAATACTGAATTTCTCTCAGTAGTTCAATTTGATTTGTCTAGTGTCTACTTTGTGTTCCTTATCAATGAACATTTCTCACTATTTCAGAGAAAAATGTATGCATAAATATCAAAATCTATCTTGGCTGATACTAAGCAAAACATTACAAAAGCTAGTCAAGAGTTCTGTTAGATGCATATCACAATGAAATAAGCAAACAATTAATAACTATGCTCAGACACTGTACCATCACCTCAGTAAAGGCAAAATACATAGCAAAGCTGATTCACAACTTTCAGCCCAGATGCCTCTTATTTTCAATATTGTATATATTGTATATATAACAAACTGGAATGGAAAGCGGATGGCATTCAAGTGCTATTCACCCCACTTAGCCCTTAAACAGTGGTAATCAATATATGAGCATTAAGTTTTCCACTCTTTTCTTTAACAAACTTCCAATATGGTAACATATATATGGCTGCTAAGTGTCTCCTGGTCACTATAGGTGCTTAGTCCTGAGATTACTACTCTCTGAAAGTAATTTTGAATTCTGAGAGTATACATACATGTAATTAGTGTAAATATATTTATATGTATATATGGGTACAAGGGATCCTCACAGAACGTTAGGGTTATGTTCCCAGTGATATGTCATTATAACAGAATGTCACTGTATGAGTAATTGAAAACCATTTCATATATGGGGATATGTTCCAGACTAAAAAATTTCCTTGATATAATTCTCATGTATGGACTATATCCAAAACATATTGGCTTACTATCAATATACCACAATCTATCATAATGTATATCTAGACTCATTGATTCAAGAACTATTGCCATTTCATTGGTAAATCTGACAATATTTAATGATTCTTAATGAGAATAATGGTGATGAAGGATTGAGGTAGGTGGTGGTAGCAAAGTGGGATGGGGTGAAATGAACAGTATGTCAAATCTTCCAAAGTTTATCCATTTCTGTATGTGATATCTATGCTTGTTAATATACCTGGTCATTGTATTACCTATTCAAATGTTTTTAAGTTAGGTAAATCTTACTTTTATGAAACATTAAGAATACAAAAACTTGGTGTTTATCATAAGGTAATTATCAATAGCTAGAATATGATAAGTATCACATGTTATTTTGCTCTGATATCATTCTCAAAGGCATTATAACTGAAAAATCTTACAACATACTTTAAGTTTTATGTGAAAAAAATAATAAAAAAATATGAATTTTCTTCAAATCTGTTCCTACTGCAAAAACTTCATGTTGTTCTACAAATTTCTACCCTAATTCTTATATGTTGCCATCGTCAAATGTGAGCTGTCATTCTGCAGAGACCCCTCTGTAAAGGTATGTCACTGTGAAGCTCCTGCAGCATTCAGGCAGCTGGACAAGTTAGCAGGTTGGAACCATGGGTCATAAAGTGTTGTGATGAGTGTGCCTATATGAATAGATGAAAGAAAACTTAGTATTAAATGCACAAATTTTTGTTGTAGGTGTTACATAATGGGCATGAAGGGTCTTGGGATAAGCTGAAATTGTGTTTGTAATGCTGCAAGGATGGATGATGCAGAGAAGGAAAGTGTCACTCATGTTTGTCTAGTGAGTGTTGCTTCTGATGGGTATATGTCTTGTAGGGTAGAGTTTAAGACTGAGATGTGAGGGCAGTTGTTTAGTCCTTGATGGGCTGTTTCAGTGTGCATGTATTCTGTCAGTCATATAATTGTTGGTAGTGGGGAATACGTTAATTAAGTTTGCATAAGTATAAGGAAGAAGTAAGCTTTTTATAAATACTTGGGGGTTGGCGGTTAGCTACGAAGTGGTCTGGATGGGAGGGGGTCTAGTGCTATTGAACATAAATGAGTGCTACACATGGTGCCATGGGACTGTATTGGGAGGATCTCATTTCATTGTGTAGGTGCTGAGTGTTTGTGATTGATATGCATTTGGTAATTGTTTTGGGAGCACTATTTTGTGTCATTTACAGTACTGTTATATGTGCTTTTGAGAAAGTGGAAGACCAAGCAAGTGGGGCACAGTTTTGAAAGGAGCACATGAACTGTTTACAGAGGATGTTAATGGATTGTTTCACTAGTCCAAATCTGGTGCTAGTTAGTGTTCTAAGGGCATCTAGTTTGTGTGTTGCTTTTGTGCTGATGATTTTGGAGAAGGGAATGAATACGTTTGTATGATGTATGTGATGCCCAGAATGGTTGGCGATTTGTTAAGTGGTGTAAGCTGGATCTCTGTCTGTCTGGAGTAAAAAGGGTGACTGAAGACTTCTGTGGAGATAAAAGCATCTTGTTCTGGGTGAACCACTGTCCCAATGGTGTAAAGCAGCATTACATTTTTCTTACCATTACTGCAGTGTCAGGGCGTTGTGATGTGACAGTAAGGTTATCTGCATATGAAAGTTCCTTCAAGCTGTGGTTTGCAAGAGGTAATGTAAGGTCAAGTAGGAAGAGACTGAAGAGGAATGGAGAAAGAACTGCACTTTGGGAAACTCCAATAAAGAGTTTAAGTGTTTCAAAGGTGAAGCCATTGCAAGTGACTCTACCATGGCAGCTATCTATCTATCTATCTATATCTCTGACATCTGTACCTA
>JAUUDW010558202.1:0-12026 GCA_032361385.1 Panulirus guttatus | reverse complement strand
TATTGTGGAGGAAATCGACAACTGCATAGGCATTTAATACATTTAGCACAGAATTACCGGCTTGTGCCTTGATACCTGGAATTGGAATTCTTCGGGTTTTTGGGGATGTGAGAAGTATATGAGGTAGTGACAGTCTTACAGATATTGGGCAGGTGTTCCTTGTTCTTGGTTTATAGCATTTCTAAATAGGTGATATGCGGGGGGGATGTATACCATGGGGTGTTAGACATTTTTGCAAGCATATGACATCAAATGTGCTCAGGAACTACGTTGTAGTGTTTAAAATGTTTGTTTTTCATAGAAGCATTGTTCCAACTGAGTATTTTGATGTCACTATACTAGTGTTGGATGATCCTGTCATCCGCTGTATTAATAAACTGTTTTTAAACTCCTTTATGATGCCAGACAAGTCATGCATTTTTTTGTATTTGTTCCTTACAATGCTATTAAACGTAGTAACGGTTTTTTTTCCATCTTACCGCTGAGCTGTTTTACATTTTTTTCTTTAGTGTTTTTTAACTTCTGTTCCATTCATCTCCCTATCATCGTCAGTGTGTGTGAAGAACACCACATTCTAAGCTGTGTTTCCTAACTGTGATACAAGGATTATCATTTCATTTTATAGGAGCATTATGAGTCTCTCCTTCCCAGTAACCCTCTCACGCAGCTTCTGTACTTGCTCACGGGACACATCACTATGCTTGAATAAGTTTGCCTTCCTTTCATCACTATGAGTAGCTGTTCCCATCACCTGCTGGTGTATATGTCGGCGACTGTCAAAACTCCTGTCCTCCACTGCGTTGCAGTTTACGGACCCTCACGACCTCACCTACTTCAGAAGCATCGTTTCTTTGAGGACCTCATCTCCATGACGCTAGGGTGGGACGGGAGATAGCTATATGATAGCTCACACGGTATCCAGGCTGAGAGAATTCCAATTCTGGTGGAATAAACTAACCCAAAATTACTTTACTGAAGGAGTCCTGATTCTGTAGCTAAATGACTGATTTCAACATTTCGCATATTCATACCCGTATATCAGCAAATGGACTGTCCTATATAAGAAGACCGCTTAATACATAGTTGAATATTTTTCCCTACTGCATTATGTGAATATGAAAAATCGCCGCAACACGCATGGACACGAAGCAATTTCGAGCCATGAAATCATGAGGACCACAAATATTGTACAGAGGTACCATGTAAGATACGGAAACCTGGTTAACAGAGTGAGAGCTTCGACTGAGACCGTACACACTGACGATTTCTTGTCCTCTCTCTCTCCTGGAGCGAGAGATGCGCCTGTAGCCTCAGCATAGATGCATTACACGTCAATTACTGCAGGATGATACCAGTGGATAATGTAGTCTTCCTCTCAGAGTGTAGTGGGGCGGGACTGGGGGCTGTGTACCGCTGAATATGCCGGGTGTCGGCTCCCCGGCCCACCTCAGGTTGTATTCCATTACCATACTAATGGCTGGATCCAACGCTGATTCACTAACCTGCATGTCAAGTGAAGTTGTATGTACTGTGCTTGGACCTGCAACTCGCTTTCGTTTAGATTTATTCACACACGCACACTACGTAACCATAGAAAAAGGAAGAAAAAAAAGGCAAGATTATTTTGCCTCTCTGGAAGCTTAATCACATTATATTATCCTGCTGTCGTACAATATGCCTGAATCCGTTCAAGAACTGTTTCTGTATCATTGTTTTACGTTGGTAGCAGCTATGGCTACCATGTGACAGTCCATATATCACTGTAAATAATCACGTAACCATTATCCTTGCCCTTACTCCATCGGCTATCATTACGCCTGTTACTAAAGCCAGTGTCACTTCTAACAGACAATCAGTTTTCGTCCATCATTACATAAACGACTACACACACACACACACACACACACACACATGGGCACCTCCACAGTACAACGTTAGCGTCACAAACCATCCCATCACACTCGCGCGGGCATTCTGGGTTCAAACCCGTTAAAGTTCGCATCCTGGTCGCGGCAACCGGTCCACAAATTCAAATTCAAATTCAAAATGCTTATTGACAATTATATCAAAGGGAGCTGGTTAGCATGCTAACCAGCCCACCCATACAAGCTCAAATTACGCTCTATTCAAAAACTAAAGAAATACAATCTTATGTCTAATTTATGAAAAATATCATAACATCCCTCATCACACCTTCCTTTACAAAAAAAAAAAAATCTGTGTCACATCAGTAATATTGTATTCCCTAAATTGCGCAATACAGTTACATTCCATAATGTAATGGTGTAATGTATGGGAGTCCACCTTCCCACAAAGTTTACAAGGAATGCCATAAGCTCCTTCAACATACTGCAATTATATTTGTATCCTAAACGAAGTCTCATCATAAGTGCATCATAATTATCGAAGCTTTACCATGCATAAAGTTTGTAGAGTTCAGAATTTTTAAATGTTTCGTACTGCTACTACTATTACTTTACCATTTGTTTAGCCAGCCAATCTGTCATATCTTTCATATATATACCACAATGAGATGGAATCCACATAAAGCTAACATCGCATCCTAGTTCCTTTATGGCATGTATACTTTTCTTACGCAGTAAAGTAATTTCCATATCCGCAGGAGCTTTTGAAATTAACGCTAAAATAGCACTTTGACTGTCTAGAAACCTATAAACCGATTTTTTCCTGGTAAGGGCATGTTTGAGACCCATATACATACCATACAGCTCTGCCATAGTGTTTGAACTTCTGTTTTCAGTTCTCTTAGATATTTTTTCTTCTTCACTGATACCACATTCATAGAATTCCCTTATAACAATGTCACATCTTGCTCTATTTCCAATAAGTGAACAATCACAGTACATATGAAAAAAATTTTCCATAGTATATTCAGCTCATTTCTCAATGAACATTTGGTATAACTTATAAGGATTACAGTCTTCTTTCTTTACCTCTAACTTATCCATTGTAACAGGGTTCAAAGTAAAGCCTTTGGCAATGGCACACATTGATCTGCAACATTATATTCACAGACTATCTGTAAAGGTTTTTCTAGTATATCTGTTAATCTTTATATTACTAGCAACCTTTTTCTTTTTTGTAAAGGATATTCAGCCGCACATGCTAACGGAACCTTGCTTTCTTTATGAAGACTAAGTTTCAAGAGTCCGGGCCCGAGGCTGAGTGTATGCACATGCTCTCAATGGCTCTTCCGAAAACCTGTATTGAAGTGGCGATATCAGCTATGTGTGCTCTTGAGGGAATGCTTGTTTAGAAAGAATTCTGTAGGGTCAATTATCCATGATGCAGTTTTTGGTCCACTGAATACCTATTCATACTTCATTTACAAAATCTTATTCATCTTAGGCAGTCGTCTGTAAAAATACCTTCTCTTTTAAGTGGGCCAATGGAGTTTTTAGGCCTGGATTTCCGTTCAGCATATGAGACAAAAAGTATTTCGGCCTATTTCTTATCTTACTGGCTTTTCCTCTTTTTCTAGTGTTTCATGTGACATTTTTAGTTTATGGTCTAAATCCGATAATTCATTTAATAGGTTTTCTTTGCTTTGCTTGGAAAGCTGCGGCTTCTTCAGTAGGTCTACTATGTTTCTTTTTTTTTTTCGTCTGTAGAGCCCGAGTCTTGCTAGTTCCAACCTAGACCTTTTGTGCTTTCTTCCCACTAGCATATGTCTGTTACATGTTTGGAGTACCGATTTGGTCATGTCATTTACGCATTTCTACTCTATGTACTGGTAGTTAGCAAGGCTTCCTAATGTGTCGCAGGCATCTCACTGATCCCATCTTTCTACTTTATCTATTTACTATTAAAATTAAGATTACTGAAAACACTTCCAGTGTTACATGTGCTCTGAATGGACGGTTTAGCCTCCAAACTTGCTTTTACTTCGATTAGGTTGTGGTCAGAATATATGGTGTTTGAGATGGTAATGTCACATATTAGGTCTGCGTTATTTGCAAAGATGAAGTCCAGGTGTTCCTTCCTCTAGATGGTTTTCTTATTTGTTGGCAGAGGGAGAACTTTCACATGGTCTGAGTAAATCTTTTTTTGCAGCTATTCGTCCGAGCTGTTTTCGTGTCAACGTTTTCAGCTACGGTCTTATTTCTTGCCTGTCACCATTTAATTCATGATAGGATGAAGTTTCCTCTTTCAAGCAATTTAGGGGCTGGGCTTCACAGGAAGTTAAGACGCATTCTATGTTTCTTATTTGTTCCGTAAATTTTTGAGAGACAGATGTAGTACTGTCAGGACGGTAAAGTGAAGGAAAGGTAGAGCGACCAAAAGACCAGAAAGACCTATCAGAGGATGACGAGGAGAGGTTATCGCACTTCAGTTAGTACCATAATAGCTGCCTCGCCGATTGTGAGTATACGTGGAGAAAACCTGGAGAAAGTGGAATGTTTCAGATACCTAGGGGGGGCATGTTAGAGGATGGAACCATGGAAACTGAAGTTAGCCTTTGCATCTGGCTGTCTATAGATGAATGCAATGACTAGGTCTACATTTTCATCCTTAACAATGAGTGCCTGCACTATGTTATTTGATGAGTGATGGATGATTTGAATACAAATAGAAATACTGAGGCAATTGAGGGTAGGTAGGGGACATGGGGTATACAGTAATATGAATGGAAATGGTGAGCAGCCTGGAGAGTTGTGTGCTGAAAAAGGGCTGGTTGTTGAAAATACCTGGCTTAAAGTGAGGGACTTACATAAGTATACGTATGTAAGTAGGAAAGATGTCAGCGGGCATTATTGGATTATATTCTAACTGATAGGTGTGCAAAAGAGAGACTTTAGAATGTGATTGTGATGAGAGGGTGCAGATGTGGGATGTCAGATCATTACCTTGTGCAGGCAAGAGTGAAGATTTGTATAGGTTTTCGAAACAGAGTGAGCTGGGAAAAGAGATTTTTGTGAAGAAATACCAGGAGAGACTGTATGTAGAATGGAAAATGATGAGACCAAACGAAGCTACAGGATTGATTGAGAAACAGGAGATATTTAGGGAAGCAGTGATGGCATATACGAGACATGCGTGTGGCATGAGAAAGGTGGGAGGAAGGCAGGTTAGAAAGGGAAGTGAGTGGTGGGATGAAGAAGTAGATTTGCCAGTGAAAAAGAAAAAAGAGGCATTTGGACGGCACTTACAAGGAAGGAACGCAAATGACTTGTAGATGTATAAGAGAAAGCGGTAGGAGGTCAAGAGGAAGGTGCAGGGGCTGAAAAAGAGGACGAATAAGTATTGGGGTGAGCGAGTATCAGTAACCTTCAGAGAAAATGAGATGTTTTTGAAGGAGGTTAATAGTGTGAGGAAAACTAAAGAAAAAATAAGAACATCGGTGAATAGGGTAAATGGGGACGTGGTAACAGGTAGTGATGAAGTGAGGAGAAGACTGTGAATCTTCTAAAGGATTGTCGATGTGTTTGATGATAGGATGGCAGATGAAGGGTGTTTGGGCTGGTGTGCAAAGTGAGAGAGTCAGGGAGAGAGGTTTGGTGAGGAGAGAAGAGGTGGCGAAAGTCTTGTGGAAGATGAATGGTAGCAAGGTGGCTGGTGTGGTTAGTACTGCAGTTGAATTTCTGAAGAAAGGGGGTGACTGTTTTGATGATTGGTTAGTTAGAATTTTGAATGCAGTATGTATTGTAATAAGCTGACTGAGGATTGTTGGAATATATGTGTAGACCCACTGCATAAAGGTATAAAGACAAGGGGGATAAAGGTGAGTGTTCGAACTACGGAGGCATAAGTTTGTTGAATATCCCTGATGTTATGTATAGGAGACTAGTGATTAAGAGAGTGAAGACATATACAGACCATAAGACCAGGAGGAACTATGTGTTTTCGGAAGTGGTAGAGGATGTGTGGATTAAGTTTTTGCCTTATAGAAGTGAGTGATACTTAGAGAAACTGAAGGATTTATATGTGGTATATTTAGATCTCGAGAAAGCACTTGATAGGGTTGATTGAGATGCCTTGTATAAGTTCTTAAGAATATTTGGTGTGGGAGGTTAGCTGCTACAATCAGTGAAAAGTTTTTATCAAGGATGTAATGCTTGTGTACGAATAGGAAGAGAAGAGAGTGAGAGGTTCTAAGAAAAAGTTGGTCTGCGGCAGAAGTGTATGATGTCATCACGGATGTTCGATTTGTTTATGGACTGGGTGGTGAGGTAGTGTGAATGTAAGAATCTTGAAAACAGGGACGAGTATGTAATCTGTATTATGCTGATGACACGACACTGCTGGCAAATCCAAGTGAGAAAGTACATAAGTTGGTGACTGGAAGAGAATATGAAGAGGACATTGAGACTAAATATAGATAAAAGCAAGGTTATTAGGTTTAACATGGTAGAAGGAAAGGTTAGCTGGGATGTCAGTTCGAAAGTAAAAATTATTTGGAGAAGTGAGGTGAAATTTAAGATATCTGGGAGTAAACATAGGGGCGAATGGAACCATGGAAATGGAAGTGAATCATACGATGGGTGACGGGAAAAGGATTCTGGGAAAAAAGAAGAATGAATAGAAAGAGTAGTCTTCAACTGGATGGTGAAATGTTGTATGGATGCGAGGCATGAGCTGTAGATGAGGATGTGTGGAGAAGGGCGGATGTCGTCGAAATAAAATGTGTGAGGACATGTGGTGTGAGGTGGTATGATCGAGTAAGTAATAAAAGGGACAAATAGAAAGAGTGGGTGTGGAGAGGTTGAAAAGGAGGATATGTGTGTCAGACGTGGAGTGAACAAGGAGAAAGGGGAAACCAAATAGGAGATGGAAGGATGGAGTGAAAAATTTTCTTTTGGGTGATCCGGGACTGAACATGGATGAAGATAAAAGGCGTGTACGGGATAGAGTGAATTGGAACGATGAAGTATACAGGGGTCGACGTTCTGTCAACAGACTGAATCAGGGCATGTGAAGCGTCCGGGGAAAACCAAGGAAGAGTTTTTAGTTGCCAAGTTGTGGATAGGGAGGTGTCATATCGGTGTATTACACTTGACAGGTAAAGTATATAAGGATATGAGCAAATGTGGCATTTCTTCGTCTGCTCCTGATGCCACCTCACTAACGAGGATAATGACGATCATGCTTGATATACATGAATGAAATAACAGGTGTATCTTTTTTGAAGGTATCGCATTCATTCTTAAAATGTAGTACTCTGCAAAAGGAGGTAAAAACGGCTTTGTATTCCATATAAGTTATCAAAGTAAAAATTTTCACAAAACCCATTAATGCTTAAAGATAAAGATTCTTTCCTTTGAATATTTGTATAACTGGTCATAAAACTGGAACACAGAAGTCAAACTATGTGCGTTGTTTCATTTCGTCACGTATTCTATTTTTCTTTGGGAGAATTGCTTCACCAATATTGTACTGTATCGGAAAATTTTCGTGTGTGACTTTTTTAGTTTCACATTTTGATTATCTGTGTTTCTTGTAAAAAAGATATCATTCATTATTTTCGTATTGATAGTCTACTTTCATCTTCACCTTTTTAGTTATGTGTAACATAATTCTTGCTTTCTTAAATTTTTTCTTTTGGTGTCCAGATTTTCTCCATATATCGCTGCTTATTTCCTGAAACTTTCCATTGGTTTAAGGACAGAGGAAAGTATCTTATGCATTCGATGAATAAATCGATGCTGACGAACGAACCGAAACTCCGTGTAGTATATCAGGAATAGTCATACAATACGGTAAGTCCGGTAGTAACTTACCTGCAGTGGTGGTGAGGTGTGTACTGTAGCTTCTTAGGCAGTGAGGTAGCAGTTGTATCTACCAGGAGGTGAGGCGTGAGACTAGCCACCTCCCTCAGTCTTGCCACGCTAAATAGCAGACAAAGGTTGCCACACTAACAGTACGCAAAATATCGGCACCTGGCACACGCAGTGGCTTAGAATGTCAGTACGAGTGAGTTATTTCTCTCATTTCTCTGAAATCTTAACCGATTTCCAAAAACCAATGTTTGTGACAATCAATTTATATTTCTGTCATTCATCATAGAATTTTAAACACACCGGGAATTCGGATGATTTTACATCAGTATCTTAGTATGACAATCAGTCTGATAACTCACTTTGAATCTCTCTTTTAGTGATAGGCGGTAGGTATATTGTATGTACTTTCAGCCTGGATATCGGCTTATTACGACTGCCGCGTAATAAGCAAGCTCTTCAGTGGCTGTCAGGTGTAACTCGTTTGACCTAGATAGCTGTCTTTTCGTTGCTGCCTCACTTACATGTAAGCGGCTGGGTTGCAGTCCACAAACATAGAAACGGTTCATCACACATTAAACGCATGACATCTCGTAACTCACACTACTCGTTCTTCGTAAATCTACGTTTTCCTGTGGTGAGCTCTACGCGGTAGCCCTGCCGTTTGGCATATTCTCGTAGTATTTTTCAGTAATCTCTCTCTCTCTCTCTCTCTCTCTCTCTCTCTCTCTCTCTCTCTCTCTCTCTCTCTCTCTCTCATGCGAAACGAAATAAAATCCTTTCAATGAAGTACCACCACAACACCAACTACTTCATGCACCATTGTAAAGCCTCTGTCAACACAATCGCTTCAAAAGCGACCACCAAGCTAATTCTTACATTTAAATTCACCAACCTATAAACACAGGATCCCCCTTCCCAACAAATATTAACTTAAAGAAAAAATTAAAATCACACTATAGTAACAAAAAAAATGAACAGCCGCAATTTCCTATGCTTCCAACCCCTTCCTGAACTCTGCTTCACCAAAATTACACCCAACAGACTGGACGCTCCCCAGGTGTGTACGAGTTACACCTCAATCTGAACAAAACTATTTCTGCAATATTTGCAAATATCAACGTATCAAAAGACTTCTAATGCTCAGCTGCAGTTCCCAAAATAACAGATGATAAACAAAACCTGGTCATTAGTTGTGCTACGCTCACTCCATAAAGAAGAAACACACGTCGCCGCAATTTGTTCCGTTCACTGAACCTGGCTAGTTTCTTCACCGCTATGGGATGTCAGAAGAAGGAACTCCTAGGACAGAAAAGTTGTATGTATGTTATATTACTTGTTTATTTGTTCATTTTATAAACTTGAGTACCGTTTCCCGCATCAGCGAGGTAGCGACAGGAAACAGACGAAGAAACACCAATCCGCTCATATACACACATATATACATACATGCACATACACGTCCAAATACGTATATATATATACATATCAACATATACATATATACATAAATATACGTACATACACATACATATAAATATACATATATACACATGTACATATTCATTCTTGCTCGCCTTCATCCATTCCTGACGCCAACCCGCCCAAAAGGAAATAACATCGCCACCACCTGCGTCAGCGAGATAGCGCCAGGAAACAAGCGAAAAGGTCACATTCGCTCACACTCAGTCTCTAGCTGTCAAGTGTAATGCCCGGTGAGGAAGACACAGGCGCGGCGTAGTGACGAGGTTGGGTACAGCTCTGCCAAGGGTACAGTTGATATAGTAACAGATGATCGTAATGACACAGCAGTTCTTTAAATCTGTAGGTGCCACAAACAAGCAGACTGCATACCTTTAAAATGATTGTGTATGAAGCAAATTGATATATACGAGAGGGAGAAAGGAGGGGGAGGGAATGGGGAAAATGCTGTCAGGTTTTACGTCGGTAATAACCCCAAGCAATAAGCAACCACCCTCGTGATACATACTCAAAAGGATGAAATGAGACTGAAATGAATGTATAAAAGATACTACCACATGGATGTAACACTATAGTCCTGAAACCAGTGACAGACGATTCAACCAACATATGTATAACGTAAAGCATAATCAACACTAAAAAGTGGCAACTCCTCCTTAATAGCAGGCTAATTGAATGTCGGGATGATCAGTAGGCAATAAATGTATGACGTTCGTCACTAAGTGTTATGTTGTGCTAGTATTATAGCATCCAAGTCACACATATCATAGTACGTCGTAACAAATAACCTCAAAACGGGATGTAGACTAATTCCTGCTAGACTAACTACATGGTCAGGTAGTTACTTGTCACTGTCGTGATGTATTTACTGACGTTGTTGAAACATTGTTGTTTATTTCTTGATTAGGCGTTAAGATGACTTTACGTGAAGAAGACATAATAAATCCATAATGAATGTTAAGTAATAAAGTACGGCATGTAATTCATATGTCACAATATGACAACATTTATTGTGGGAAAACTATATCATAGGATGAAGTAAACGAAAGCAGATTGTCTACCACATTGTTACATACAAACTATTGTGGTCACATAACATTACGTTCATCTGGTATGTTACTGATATCACATATTATAAGATACTATCAATACGCAGGTCAGATTACAGTGACACATTAGTAACATGTAACAACATTAAATATCAAAGTACAAACACAGACTAACATATTAATATTCTGTCCATCCTCCTTCATGGTCAATCACACTGTGCATTGATTCCACCAGTTGGCTGACTATTTCCGGCTTTCTCCTTGTGAAGTTCTCTCTGCACCAGGTTCCCACGTATTCGCTATGTTTGCCCAAAAATTTTCAATGGGATTGCAAGCAACAGGCTTTACTTGGCCAGTCTAATAAATGAATGTCTTGATGTTCATCGGACCATAAAGATGAATCTTTCTGGGTAGAGAAATGCATATGCTCGCACCGACGGTAGCATTCCTTCCTCGACAATCTGTAGATAGTGGTCAGCTGTGAACCGTCCATGTATAGGTGTGATTTCTCCAACGTCGTGCATGAACATCCACCTCCAAACATTACATGTCACATGACCACTTCTCGCAGTTACGTATATATCTTCACGCTTATTCTTCTTTTTCATACATATTCGCCATTTCCCGCTTTAGCGAGGTAGCGTTAAGAACAGAGGACTGAGCCTTAGAAGGAAAATCCTGACTAGGCCCCCTTCTCTGTTCTTTCTTTCGGAAAAGTGAAAACAGGAGGGGAGAATTTCCAGCCCCCCGTTCCCTCCCCTTTTAGTCGCCTTTTACGACACGCAGGGAATACGTGGGAAGTATTCTTTCTCCCCTATCCCCAGGGATAATGTCTTGTATGATTTTGTCGCCAACAATGTTGTTTATCATGGGTTGTTGAAGAAAATGTCTTTTCGTCACTAAATGTGACACGTTCCCAAAAGTCCATATTGTTGTTGATGTGCCGCCTTGGAAAGGTGAGTCGTCCTTTACGAAGCCTGTCAGTTAGTGTTTCTTTATTAGCAGGTATTCTGTGGTGTATGCCTACTTCATGCAGTCGTCGTCGTTATGTTCGTACTGAAACACTGATGAGCACATTTTCCGTAATGGCAACAGCATTCGGGAAATGGTCTCCTTCAGACGCATCTCTGATATCCTGATCTTCAATTTAGGGTGGATCTTTTTCACACTTATACATATATTCATATATATCCATATGGGGGTAGTGCGAGAAAGTTATGGATCCACAAGAAACAATTCTGCAAAAAAAAATGGGTTCTTTGCGCCAACATCTTGCCAATATTTTGTTCTAGAAGTATCATTACTCTATTTCTAGGACCTGAATTTACAGCAATACCGTTGCACCCAGTTGCTCTCAAATATGGTAGATCAACATCTGATGGAGTAAGAAAACTGTGCATTTCACTTGCAATATCATTGTCATTGCCGGAATTTAGAGTAACATGAGCAATAAATTTTAATCTTGGTTCTTGTAGAAGACAAATATTCTTTTAATTTACAACAGTTTTTGATAATGTCCTGACTTTTTGGTATCTGACAATAGTTTTATCCTTGCACCAATCAAAATTAATGGCAAAAGTATTAGTTGTGTCCATCTCATTGCACTTTTAACTTTCACTGCGTGCTTTTCTGCCTATCACGGCGAATTTTGTTTCTGCCAGAAACTAAATTGGTATTGCTTTCATCAGTTTCACCTATATCCTGCAGTACTGAACTGGAAATAGTTGAAGCTGCCCTATCTGATACGCCTTGTTTGTCA
>JAUUDW010557868.1:0-12030 GCA_032361385.1 Panulirus guttatus | reverse complement strand
TGTTCATGTTATCAAATGACCTTCTCCCTGAGGAGTCATATCAATGTTCACATTGGCAAAAACATTCTCCATGAATGAATAATTCCTTGAAACCAACTTCAAACTTCTGCCAGCTATCATGAGTGTTCAGTTAATGAATGCAGAAAGGAAAGGAATGCAGTGTTGAAAATTCATCAGTCTTTGTATTGTAAAATTTTCTCCACTTTTCAACAACAACAACAAAAAAAGAGGGTATGTTGCATCTGAAACTTTCTGCCAAAGGCTCTACCACAGGGTAATGCCAAGACCACTCAACAATACACATATTGAGTGATTAGGTGATGGAACCACTGGCAGTAGCAGGAAATAAAGATGATCATTATTAATATGTATTATTAACACACAAGAAGTCAAAATAATTTTTCCATGTAACATGTCAATGGGTTAATTTTCTTCAAGAGTTCCCTTAATTCAGCATGAGGCAGTATACAGCATCCATACCACATTGTTGATGGGATTACAAAGCACCACCACTGCTGCACAATCATGGTCAAAAACCAAAGACCACAGATCTCCCAAGGTTTGGAACGTCGGCCACTCCGTCACTATGTACTCCCGTGGGTGAGTGTAGCCCTGCAAAGATGGGACCAAACTCCTTGGATGTGTAGGCATGGGATACTAAAGGAATGATGATAAAAGGAAGCTGGAGTGTTTACACTTTTGTCAGAATGTCTCTGATAATCCATTAAAATTGATTTTGACTTTATAATACAAAACCATTCACCACAAATCAGACTATACTGTAAATTATAAAGTTCTGCAAACATGGTCTAGGATGCAGAGATGTGTATTGAAGTGTAGTGACAAAAAATTATAAACACTCAAGCTACACAAGGATTCAGGAGCTGGGTATGGGTGGATCTTGGAAATGAGGAGGTAAGTGCCCAGGTAAGACCAAGTTTAGAAGAGTTTTACATAAAGCAGGCAGCAGCTATGGAGATCAGTTCTACCACTTGATAATAATTGGCTAAAATGAATCCTTCAGTTTGCCCAAGTAAGCATTATGGAACAAAATCTACAACCTATATTGTACAGTAGAATGCCTCCTGTCTTGCTGTTGCTTTACAGATTAGTGGTTTGCAAAGTGCTTCAATGATGAGATATGTATAAGCTTCCCTACTCTTCTGAAGTTCTCCAGACTCTACCATTAAAAATGAACTTCTATTCATCTGGCTCACAAAACAACAAATCAGTATCATTGAGGCACTTCCCATGACATTATGAAGGGAGACTTAAGACTGATATTACAAGAGCTATGGCCTTTTTAGGCATCTTACCGAAGCCTCCATGGGTGAAGGGTTGCACAGGACTACGACGGAGGTCACCTCATGGTCGTACACAAGGGACCAGAAGTCGGAGATGGTTGATTTCAGGGGCCATTCGGACACTATGTATTCCCGGGGCCTCAAGTACCCCTTTGAAGCCGCCACAAAACACAGGGGAAAGAAGCAGTGGGCAAAAATAAGGTAAGAGGGTCAAGAGATTGAGGTGCTGGCTAACAAATTACTTCAAAATCTTCCAGAGTTGCATCTCTGGTACTCAGGCTTAATGAGGTTGCATACTTTGCATTCTCAACCTCAGATCCTCGGGTATGGAAGGTAAAAAGGACTTGGATCAGAAAAAAAAAAGGTAATTATTCAAAAATTTCTCCTCAATGCAAAAATTCCCATTCCAGGATAAAAATTTATGAAGCATAGGTAAAATATGACAACAACATGCAGTGGATCACCAAGGGTAGGAAAAGGGAAACATACAAGGTCTTGTATTATAGTTTAGGACTGTGGTTCAAATTCTAGCTCTGGATTTCTCTTTATTTACAGATATGCAGATTTTTCCAAAAGTTATGACAGTGTTAAATCCTGAAGCAAATTAAGATATATAAATCAATTATGATACTAGCTACGTATGAAAAAAAGTATCTAATGGCATAGCCCGTACAAGAAGTGATACTATTCAATCTTATCCAAGTAACATAAAAAACTATTCTAGTGAGCTGAAAAATTATATTTAACATACTATCCTCCATATCAAATATCTAGTGCATATAGTAACATTAGCATATGTTTTACATACTCACATCAACACAAACTGCATTAATGTAATCTGTGTTGCTATTGCCTTGGAATGATGTGATGTATGGTCTGAAGTTGTCAGCTATGGAAAAAAAGGAAGTAAGAGTTATTTTACAATAACATAAATACATGAAATGGTACAATCTTTTTCTCTAATGGAGAAATGAAAGAATATTAGGGTAAAACATTATGCATAAAACTTTCAAGAAGGCTTCACTGCTTTAAATCATGAAACAATGAGCAGTACTCAGAGTTCAGCAAATGTACTCTTACATTGCTCTCATTGTTTTGCAAGGTAAACTAAAAAATCCATCACTCTCCATAAGGAATCACTACTCATATACAGTGGAATCTGACACTTGGTAGTAAATGTGTTCCTCAATAATCAAGAAGATGAAAAAGAACCATAGAATTCTATCTGGTACTCTCTATGAATGAGCGTGCTGTGCACCTTCACAAGATGCTGATAGGCAACTTTTTTTTTTCATGTTAGCTGAGATGGCATGGGCAGCTGAGGCCCTAATCACGGTTATCCCAATAATGCTATACACACACACACACATATATATGTAAATGTATAATTCGACAGAGAGAATGACTAAAGGACAGACAAGTTAATGCAGTTTCAGATTTAAAGACACAAATATATAAAACAATACAGTCAAGATAAAAGGTGGTAATAAGCGCATGAAAACTTGGTGACTGTGAAGAATTCAGTGGGGTTTTCATCAAAAGAAAAATGAGACAAGAGCAAAGAAAACATCCATGAGGCACAAAATAGGAGATATTAAGAGAGTCTAGAGAACAGACCAGCCCCAACAATAGCACACAGGGAATTTTACCAAGAAATGCTGGACTAGAACAAAGTAATGTTCATGAATGCTGATGGATCAGCACAAAATGAAATCGAGCAAAGTTTCAAGTCTGAGTTGAATGGCAGGAAACCAAGCCAGAAATTGCTGGAGTTTAGACAAAACCTTATAAAAAAGGTGATATCTAATAAAGTCTTTCCTGAAAGATACATCCCAATAAGGAAGGAAACATGCAACAAAAGGGGAAGGTGATTTACTAAAGAACAATTTACAGTCTCTAGAAATACTGGAAAGAAGTAATAATTGAAAACCTTGCATAACAGTGCTGACAAGCTACAATCCTCTAATGAATTTCAATGAACCAGAACAATCATTTAATGGAAATAATGATGGTATTTGCAACAAGTATGAAGGAGGAGGCAGAGAGGCGCATCTCTGACAGATGATAATTTTCTAACAGTGAGGAATTCGTAATGTGAATTAACCAACTGCGATTATTTGGATTCACATGAAAGGTGACAGTTATGGAAATACAAATTCTCAAAACATTTACAAGAGTCAAAGTTGGTTAATATACCATTAATATTAGATCTCATCTTTATAATAAACACGGAAGGAGGAAAATATCTGATATGATACCCCACTTGGAGAAACTGATTGTAATGCTTGAACAATGTGGTTAGTGAGGACTTCAGAAAATAGGATAAGAAAACAGCAGCTGTGAGGACATACAACTGTGGTAATTGTATAAATAACTTCTATGGAAATGTAAACTCGAAAATGGAATTCCACAGCCAGAACATAGATCTTTATGGAGGTTGCACATAAATCTATACTGTAAAAGTCAGCACAAGTGTAACACTCGTAGTGAGAGATGTCAGAAAAGAGAAAAATATGGTTTAACAAAAGATGTCAAAAAGCTAAATAACACTGGAATGTACCATGGAGGCATAATATCCAGTCAGCATTTGAATGGTACAAGAGAGTAAGGCATTACTATAGAAGGAGAAGGAAGAAAGGAGGGAGGAAGATAGCAACTTCAGCATGAGATAATTTATGACAAAGTAAGCTCTGTTTTAAACAAAACAGATGAACTAATAGATTACATGTTCTTGGAGTGATCAAAGACATTGACACCATCTCAACAAGTGGGTGGTAAAAAAGCTGGATTTTTGGGCAGGAATAAGAAGACTCCTTCAGTGGATCAGTTATCTTTGTGGAAGGGAACAAAGCACACATCAAAGAAACCTCTTTTAAAGTGAGATGGCGTAAGCAGTGGCATGCCAAACAACTAAGTCTTAGGGTCATTGCTGTTCTTGACCTATACTAATTACTTACCAAAAGGTCTGGATTCATACTTGAGTATGTTTGCAGGTTATGTTAACCTTCATATGAAAAGTAAAGAATGACAACATTTGCATCCAATCACAAAGGGAAAGACAAGCCCCATGGCTAGTCAGATACATGATTGATAAAGCAAATAAGAAGTGAATGAAAGACTTTGATACTACTGTAATTTGGGTGGAAAAAAGCTAAAGGAATCTGTCAGTAAAAGAGACTTGGGAGCTGACGCAGAATCAGAACCATCACTTGATTATCACATCAGAAGAATTGTTGACGAGGCAAATTATCAACAGGTTAGTACTAGAACGGAATCTAAGTACACGGATGAGGAATGTTCAATGAACTACATGCAACTTATAACTGGCCTAAATTAGAACAAGCAATATATCGTTGGTGACCACACTTAAAGAAGCAGGAAGATCTAATAATGACTGTCCAGAGGAAGTTCACAAAACTGGTACCTGAAATAAGACAGATGAGTTACAGTGAGATGTCAGAGGCTATATAGATTTGATTACAAACTTCATGTTTCCAAATCAATCTGATGGTGTCAATGGCAAACAGTTCATTGAAAGTTGCAAAGAAAGATCAACCCAAGCTCATATCATGAAATCAATCAAAAGACTAGAAAAATGGAGGAGAGTGCTTCTACAATATCAGAGTTGTGGTTGAAAACAGTAAGGTAAGTGATGAACAGTACAAAATAACTGAGGACATGGTTAATACAAATTATACATAAATCTAAAAAGTTGTATGACAGTAGAGAATGTTCAAGAGATCTGGCCCCATGAGCATAAAATTCCCTTCCCATACAGTACAAATAGGTAAATACTATGAAGAAAATTAAAAAATCATAGGACAGTAAAGAAAGTTCAAGAGATGGAGCTCCCAAGAGTGTATAGCTCTCTTCTCATTCTGTAAAATATGTAGAGTAAAATGGATTATCAAAAAACATATGGAGATGCACAGTATAACACATTTCTTAACAAGATATGGTAAAAAATTGCTCTTTTGGTGGTCATAAGAGGAAAACTCCTCCGGAAGTGATGTAAAAATACCCGTATCTGTAAGAATGATATGACTGAAACATCATGATGGCAAACAAAGAGTATGCCACTAAAACTTTTAATTTGGGAAAAGAATAGTCAAAAGATCTACAGGTATGGTAGAGGCAGGAGAAAGATTTGTGAACAGTGGTAACTAACCTTGATGAAGTGATTTCCAGCATGGATATGTGCACAAAATGTATATAAAAAGAATTCTTAAGGGAGCATTTATATATGAAATTAGTGAAACAGTCAAGATAACAGGGAGGTTGAAGGGAAAATGCAAGGTCACACTAACAGTCTGTGTGAAAATGTTATAAGTTTGCATGAATATGTAGGGATGTGCATACTGCTTTATCAAGCTAAGCCACAAGTTATTTCAGTTCACTGCCTAAACAGCAGCTGACATGAAAACCTCTCTTTTTCTTGTTACGACCTTACTGTACTTCCGCATGCAATATAGAATCTTGATCTTATTTTTTTCATACTTGATCGCTGTTTCCAGCGCTAGCGAGGTAGCACCAGGAACAGACGAAGAAAGGCTGCATTCGCTCACATCCATTCTCTAGCTGTCATACGTAATGCACTGAAACCACAGCTCCCTATGCTTGAATGGCTGACATTATTTTGCTGCAAAGTGAATGACAAGAGAATCTATGACTCTCAAATAGAGATACCTCTGAGAGAAACTGGTGATATATAGAGATGATGTGGTGCCACACAGTGAGGGAAATTAAAACTAATGGATGTGGGAAGAATGACCAAAAGTAAATTAGGGAGTACCACATTTTCCCTATCTAAATCTTATGTATGGACTATACCTGAAACAAATTGGCTTACCAATAATGTACAGAGATGTCCCTCTTAACTTAGTGAGTATCGGTATTGTATGTTCCTATGATCCTTGCACAGGCACAGAAATAAGAATCATATGATTCAGAGTAATAAGCTTACATGTTAAGGAAGGGGAGAATAGGTTCCACTGCAAAACAGAGAGTCAATACACTAAGGTATATTATCAAAAAGACTTTACTTCTGCCAAACACTCTCCGCCCTCCCCAACATCCTCCTCCACAGCCAAAACTCCTTGCCCTCCCCAACACCACACTCCTTCCCCAAAACTCTCCTTCCTACCTTACATCTTCCTTCCTTCCCAACAGTCACTTCTCTCCCAAACATCCTTCTCCCCTCTCCAACAAATCATTACTTTGCAACACAATCTTTCTTTCCTCCTCAATCTTCTCCTTTTTGCAGTGCAGTGACCACTATGCATTAGCCCTGCTGTTTAAGCAGTCTCTTCATAGGTTCTTATGGGTACTATTCTTCCCTAACACCCTGTTCTTTCCCCCACATTAATCTTCTCCCAACCCTTCTCCCTGACACATTTCTTTCTCTCCTACATTCTTTTCTTCCCCTAATAACCTCATTCATTGAATCTCAGCATTTCTCCCTCCCCATCAAACTCCTGCACCAAACATTTTCCTCACCTCTAACACTCTCCTCCAAACCAAAACCCTTCAGCTATGGAATTAGAGACATTCATTACCTGACTGCCTTGCTCAAGACAAATTTCTACATTTTAATGGAAACCTTCAATTCCACCATTCAACAGACCATCAAAATACCATTAAATAATTCATTTAGGTGTGAACCTTTAAATTCCCAAATCAGACACAAACTTTTATAGCTATTCATTCATGCAACAATTTGCTGTACGTGTGCTCAACCAGTGGCAAAAGGGTGGATAATGTTACTAAACAACACTTTTTTTCTGTGGCTTATGTTTATTAATGGTACCTTCTGAATCTGTCCTGACTAAAGCAATTAGAAAGTTGTATTATCACTTTCATTCATTCAACTTGACATATAAATGATATTGCAACATCTTAAGGCATCATCTGCTGGCTCATATTACCGGATTCTATGTTTCTATTATATCTTTTTCTTTTTTGCCATTTCTTTTATGCATCACAAGCATTATCTAACTAACTGTTACTTATAATATTAGATTGTTGAGTTTGTGCTCCATATGTTGAGTATTGTAGCAGTACCTTAGGTATGAGGGGGCTAAATGCCCGCACTTACTGTGGATGCAGTAACTAACTGGGTAGTGGCAGACACAAACTGTATTTTGTTGGTTTGTGGGACACATATGGAATACTGTTTTGTGATGATATACTTAAGATGCATGATAATTACATGCATACAATACATTAAACTGATATACATTAACCTTCAGTGTATGTATGGATCATAGTGAGATGCTTGAAGATTAGTGAAATATATATATGCGTGGTTGGGTGTTCATGCATTCTTCCATTCTTGCAAACAGTGTTTTGTGTGTTTGAAACACTGCACATATGTATTTTTTCATCTGTATAACCACAAGATCCCTTTCATCATACTCCTACAACCATAGGATTTGGGGCATGCAATGAAAGGTTAGTGATTAAAAAGCTGGATGAGTGCTGATATTTGAGAGAAGATTATCAAGTATGTTAAAAGTTGCTGGTGTGATGCAGTAACAGAGAAAATGAAGTTAAGGATGCAGTCTGGTAAGAGCTTGAAGAAATTATCAAGACAACGGATCTAAGGAAAACATTCTTTGTAATGGGTAATATGAATGGATAGATTGGAAATTGGGGTGAACAGGGGAGTAATAGCACGCTGGACATTGTTCCATGGAAAAGAAGGATAATTAGTGAAAAGATAAGTGGAATCCTTTCTACTAGGTATAGATGTTGCTGACACCATGCTCTTAGCAAAGGGAGAGCTAAAAATGTACGGGTGAAAAATGCGAGAAGTCAAGAGTAGTAAGAAAGTATGCTTTGCGTGTTGGTAAGAAGGAATATGATGTGTGTGATTCAATTTCTGTTAGTTGGTTTACTGGGGGTCTTATCAGTGAGTGATTTGTATGTTAGATTTTACTGTCCACACGGTACAGGAATAGTTCTGTAATAAACCAGATGGTGTGAGACCAGAAGAGTGAATGAAAAAGTAAATAACATAAAAAAAAGAAATATTTTTGGATGAATTTGTCATAGCTTGCCTTTGTACTCTCTCCTTTCTATCGAAGCCTTTTTTCAATTAGGATGACCAAAACTAAATACAGTGTTGGAGATGTGCCAAATCACTTGTAAAGGGAGAGGATAATTTCTCAGGACTTAGATTCAATAGCCTAACCTATGAATTTACAAATTTTGTTTTTCTTTTAAGCTGCTTCTGTGCACTGTTTACTTGGATTTAGGTCTTCTGAGATTATTATACTCAAGTCATTTCCTCATTTACTTTTTTCAGTTCATGAGAATTCACATTGTAGCTTGCCTTTTTGTTTTAGCTACCATACGTCGTAATTTATGTTCATCCGATGCAGTATCTCGGAATGGGTATTTTGTGGATTTTAAAGATTATGTGCATGTGTGACTCTGTTGATGGCGAGAAGTAGGGCTCTGGTGGTAGTGTCCTGGCCCTTCCCACTACCTCAGCTAACTCAAGAATTATCCTATCCCCTACCCTTAGAGAAATCCATTAGGTAGTAGACTATTGAAAGCAGCTACCCAGGGTGGGACAACCATCCTGATTAAGAAGTGTTTGAACTGCTGGTCTTACTTTCTGTCACATCAAAATGGGACTACTGGGCTAGTCCTGGCAACTTCTTACAAGCACCATATACCTTTTCAAAACTTCCAAATTTTTTCACATAAGTACTCTTGCCAACTCCTGTCCACTCAAACATTATTATGCATAATTATGATAGAATTCAACAAATCTAGTCCCTGGCATCATAAGGAACTAAGAATCTCCGGGTTTCTGCCTGACTCCTCTACCAATGAGAGGGAGAGTTCTGACAGCAGGAGTACCATCCCCTCCAACGACCATTCCCTCTCTGATAGACTCTCCTCTTTTTAGTTCAATATACCAACATTCGGGGTCTCTCTAGTAACCTCTCCTCTATTAAACACCATCTGTCAAGTGCCTCTCCTAATATCTTACTTCCCTCAGAAACACAGTTGTCTAATGATGTTTTCACAAGTCCCTTTTTCATATCCAACTATAATTATAATCTCCACTCACAATTCTGGTTCAAAGGTGGTGTTTGCATGCCTCAAGGACCTTGAGTACCCAAGCTTTGATGTTATGCGGCTCAACATCTGTCTCCCAACTACCACACTTTTGCTCTGTTTTACCTACTGTTCACCTGATTCTATAAATTTTATATCTTTCTTTGACTTGCTAAACTCCTGCCATGAGACTGTGGCATCATCTCAACTGTAAGCCCAGATTCTCTACTTAAGGAATTTCAATGTTCACCATAGGGAATGGTTGAATTCCTCTAATATGGATGGTTGAGGGATTGAAGCCCTCACATTCTCTTTTCTCAATGATTTAGAGGAAATTATCTCCCACCCAACCCATATTCCTGACCGCTGTGACCACTTTCCAAATATTCTAGATCTGTTTTTCACCTTTAGTCTATTCCACTATAACTACACAATCTCACCCCCATTTGGTTCATCTGATCACACTCCCACAAATGTATCTAATTCAACGGCACCTTCCCCTCCAACAGCCCCTTCTAAGTGTAAATACTGGCACCTTAACAAAGCACACTGGAATAATTTACATAAATTCTTTTCTGACCTACGGGCAAATTACTGTCTATTGTGTGGTGATGCTTCTGTCTCTACCAAATGCACAGCAAAGGTTATTCTTGTGAGAATGGAAGCATTTATCCCCCCTTCCTCCATGATGACCTCTTCTTCCAATCCATGGTTCCACCGTTCCTGTTCTGAGGCCATTCAGACAAGGGATCAGGCATGTCAAGACTGAAAACAACTCTCTTTCCCCTGACTCCCGTTCAGCTTTCATCACTGCCCATAATCACTGCAAGCACATTATCCGTCAGGCAAATTATTCCTTTATTCAAAGGAAGTGCGATAACTTCTCATCATCCACTGATGTCTTTCTGGTCTTTAGGTTAGAGCATCTCTAGCAACTGTCACTTTATCTTACCTTCACTTTTCCATTCTGACACTACTACAGCTGTCTCTCAAGTAGACAAAGCAACTTTCTTTAGTTCCCATTTCTCTCCTAACTCCACCTTAGATGTCTAACATTCCTTCACCCACAAATGCTCCTCTTACTAATTCTATGCTGCTCCCTGTAATCCCTTTTCGGATGGTCTGAAAAGTGCTTCTCTCTCTGAACACAAGCAAGGCTTCAGGTCCTTGTGGCATCCATCCCCATGTACTGAAAGAGAACGTCT
This sequence comes from Panulirus guttatus, assembly GCA_032361385.1. Classification (NCBI taxonomy): domain Eukaryota; kingdom Metazoa; phylum Arthropoda; class Malacostraca; order Decapoda; family Palinuridae; genus Panulirus; species Panulirus guttatus. The sequence continues at coordinate 1,451 of JAUUDW010557868.1, read as the reverse complement.
CTGAACTTGCACCTGTGCTTGCTCATCTGTTCTGTTTCCGATTAAAAACCAAACCCTTTCCTTCTCCTTAGAACCATGTGTTGATACATCCCATCCCTAAGAAGGGTGACCATTCTGACCCCTCTAACTGTCCTCCTACCATTTCCAAAGTCTTTGAATCCCTCTTCAACTCCCTATCAGACACCTCGAAAATCACAGTCTTCTCTCTGATCACCAGTATGGCTTCTATAAGGTGAGAGCCACTGGTGATATTCTTTCCTATCTTACTAATGCCTGGTCATCATCTCTGAAAGATTTTGGGTAGTCATGTGCAGATGCCCTTAACATATCCAAAGCTTTTGACAGGGTAGAGCATCTTTAAGCTCTCTTCTTTTGGCTTCCACTCCTCACTTTGCTCCTTCATAGCTGACATATGCTATGGCCAATCTATCCCTGAGGTTGTTGATAGATCAGCCTCCCCACCTTTCTCCAACAACAGCAGTGTCCCTCAAGGTTCTGTCATATGCCCTACAATTCTACTCCTTTTTTTCAATAATATCCTCTCTCCCACAAATAACCAAATGCATGCATATGTTGAGGACTCAAAACTGGATTCATCCACATCCTTCATTTCTGCTCCTTCTTCTCTCACTCAATCTGCATGTCGCCTTGACACAGCTTTCTCAATACACTCAGACTTGGACAGTATATCTCAATAGGGTAGACAAAATCTGGTCAAATTAATGTCTCAAAGAGCCAGTTTCTACCCAAGACTCCACTGAAAATTTCTCACAACTCTCGTCTCTCCTTTGACGGTTCTGTAATTCCACCTTGACTCAGTGAACATACTTGGTATTACTGCAATATCCCCTCTTTCTTGGAAATCCCACATAACAGAAATAGCTAAGTCTGCCTCTAAGAAACTGGGTGTCCTGTCTAGATGTCAAAACTTCTTTTCTTCTGAACAGCTGTTCCATTTATACAAAGGATATATTCATCCTTGTAAGGAGTACTGTTCTCACATCTAATGTGGTTCTAGCTCTGCATCCTTACTTGACAGAGTTGAGTCGAAAGCAGTCCAACTTATAAACTCTCCCAGGCTAACTTCCAAATTTGACCCTCTTCATCTATACCAAAATGATGGTTCACTTTCCCTCTTCTATAAGTATTACTTTGGTTTTTGTTTCCGAGAGCTGGCTGCTTGTGTGCCCGACCACTAGGAAGATCATGCAATATTCGGCAAGCTGCTGTGTCATATGAATACTGTCTGGCTGTTAGCAACTCAGGGGTGGGCTATTTTGATGACTGCTTCTTTCCCTACATCTCAAAGTTTTGGAACTCTCTACCTTCTCATGTCTTACCCAATAATTATGACGCAGCACATTTTAAAAGAGATAGGTTTTTCACTTCCTCCAAAATTTTTATATACTTCCCCTTGTTTCATCTTTTTCCCTTTTATAATCTTCTCTATA
>JAUUDW010557646.1:0-12032 GCA_032361385.1 Panulirus guttatus | reverse complement strand
TCTATATTTCAATTAGGGCCCGGCCTTGATGTGGACTTTTGTCCGTGACTGGAGCCTTCAACATAAAAAAAAAAGCTGATGTGTTTGTGCTGTGTTAAAAGGATCACTGTCCTCCGCTTCATCGTCATCGATCCCATGGTGATCATGGCCCATGCTAGTGCCACGCTACATCTTCTGCCCCGACACATGCGCATCTCGGAGTAGTTCGGGTTCTTGTGACTTGCAAGAGCAGTTGGACTGGCATTTGGTCTTCATACTTCGACATGTTTTTGTCTGGTGTATACTGTCAGTGCAGATGAAGCAGTCTACATCGTGGGGAATGTCACAGCCCACCAGCCTCTGTTTTCCGTAGTCCGAAGCCTGGTGATTGTGGACTCTAGCGATCGCTTCTTTTAAACCTCCTTATTTAGGTGGTAAACCCTGCCGTTCTCACTGCTTCTTTGTGAAGAGAAGCCATCTTAACAGATCCCCAGCATCAGTTTGTAAATGGCTCATAGAGATGGCATTGCAGAATGTTTCTATTGCTTCTTTTCTTCCGGCTATCAGCAGTTAAAGGCTCCCCAAGGCAAGGGACGCGGACAGCACCACAACACCTCATTTTGTTCTGTCATCAGCTGAGCTGGCCCTGCCCAGCAAACCTTTCCGTTTTTTGTTGGCTTCAGTGAAAGCACAGAAGCCTGTTAAAGCTACATCCTTTACCACACCAATTCTACGGACTTTAATTGCTAATGGGATTCCCTGCTTCTTATGCACGCACCTTTGATGAAGTTTGTGTCTTTGCAGAGCTGTTGGTATTGTCGGATTGTAAGGACGGTCACATGGGTGTCAAGTGATCGATGGTTGACTTTTGTTGCTGCCCTTCAAATAGCATTAAGGCTGTGCAAGATGTTTCTTTAGGATCTGCGAAGGTGATGTACATCCATATGGTTTGAGAGGACATTCTCCTGCCTTGAAGTGACGAGCAAGATCTTGGTCTTCCTCTCGAAATGGTGAAGTCCATTTTGTGAGAGGCAGACAGTCAGATCTTCTTTAGATTTATACCTTCCTTACTGGCTTGCTTACATCCATGGTAGTGGCAGGCTTGCCAGCCTAGCATCTTTTCCGCGTGGCTTCCATTCAGGGAAGCAGAGACATCAGTACCGATCACACATTTGATAACACTCGTCACAGTCTTTATGGCCTTGCTCTCCAGTGTAGTATAGTCAGGTGATCAGTCCACTCAACACGGGTTCTAATCCCACGCTCGCCTCCCCATTCCCTGTACTACGACCATGCCGTCTATGACAGTCGTTCTCTTGAGTGACAGCGGAACGTCATCGGTTGCAACGTTCTCAGACTGTTGACCACCTTCAATTGTCTGCTGTTTGGGCAGCTCTTTACGTGTGGTCATAATCTTGCTTTTGTCAGTACATGGTACAAGTGCCCCAGCGACCCCGAACAGGGCTGGTTATCTGAAAAAGCATGGCGCTTTGCACTCCAGTTACCTTTGAAAAGCACGTGTGCAATTGTTAGGTATGTTAGCTGATTCTAGAAATTTATACCCAAATGCAGTCCTGTAGATTAGCCATGAAATAATCAGATTCACTCCCTAGTGTGATGGTTTTAGTGGCAAAAGTGCTCTTTGTAATTTGAACTTTGGTCGAGGTTACCACAGCAAAAGAAAAAAATGAAGGCAAATTTTTTTTCTGTTATAAGGACTAGGGAAAATGCATATATAATGCTGCCTAAAGTTAAGATGCATTGCACACGAGAACTCAGATCTAATGATATTGGCCTCACCTCTGATTACGATAGCTCCGAGAATGTGGTCCTCGTGTTATTGTCAGCGGCCCTCTCGAAATCCTGTGGTGTGGAGGCGAATTCTGTTGTATGCGACATGTGGGATTACTTCAAGAATAAGTCTTTTCGGACATGCATCTATAGTGTTAGCTTTGATTCTCCTAACAGTGATTCATAACCTTCGTCGTCTGTGTATGTTCCCTACTATACTCTTATGACTAATGGGAACTAAAGTCCTTGCTTTGAACTTAGCATTTGAGTGAAAGAACTTTCTTCTTATTGATATTACTTGTGGGTCATTACTCACTCTGTTTTTTCCGAATAAGCAGCAGCGGTGGTCTCGTTCTTACTGGGGCCTTTTGAATTTTCTTTTTTTGGTATTCGCTTGGTACACGTTCGGAGTGGCTTTGTGATCAGCCTTTACAGACGCTCCTCCGACATTTTGCCACTCAGGAGTGTTTCCCATCGTTATCGCAGGTACTTTATTGATATTTCTGCCTAGTCTAAACCATTATGGTTTATCTACTTTCAATCTTGTTAAAAATTTGCGTAGTTGTAGGAGACAATAACATTTTCGATATGGAGATATTTTAAACGGTGAAATGATAACTAGGATTCCAGTATACAGTCTAGCTATTTTTTTATTAAAATAGTCCATCAATATAGCTTTTATTGTTAGTGATAGCTGCTCATATCTGCTACCTTTCGAATAATGAGCACATCAAGTAGGGACTGTGATTCGTTATCTGTGGCTGATGGCCCACGGGCTTTGCAGACTTGCTGCGAGGTTCCCATTTTCTTCGAGCGTAAGCAACCGTCAACAGTGGTGGCCTAACGCCTCATCAAAGGTAATTTGTCTGCACGCAATATACGACTCCAGTTCAGACTTTTTCGTACTCATTATTTGTCAGTGCACAGTATATTTCGGGTGGAGTAACCTATGGCCAAGGATTTATTTAAAGACCGGATTCTACGTGAACTGTGGCCACATTTTACCGACATTGTAAAAGAGTTTACATGGTAATTACTGCTTCGTTTTGAAGTGCATAGGTTGATACGTAAGTTTGTAATCAATCTATATCGGTATTGTTTAATTGCGTGAACTGGAAGGTAAGAAGACCTACATCTTTGAGGAATCTATTGTTATCATTGTAGAGAGAAAAATCAGACCTCACACAACCAATCTTAAACCTCCAGAGAAAAGAGAAACATCTCGAGGAAAAATTCTATGACAAATGCAGGAAAAATCACGCCATTAAGTATGTTTCTAACTGATCGTATAAATTGTTTGAAGAGTGATGTCAGACTCTGGGAGATAGACGCATGTTTTTCAGATGCATGCTGAATATTTTATCCTTTTCGTTCTTCGATTTATATAATCTTAAGTCATGTATCAATATGAATTTTAGGAAAAGAAAATAATGAACGCACCTTTATACCATACCTTACCACTGGACATAATGCATTTTACCAAATCCTTTATTGTATCTCCGTAGAATTATGACTGAGACTTCGACTGAATGGCATTCTACCACTGTGCTTAATTAAAGAACCTCGATCTGACGTCAAAGGTTTGCGACACATTCACCTTGCCTGTAAGGGCGAATCATGAACGTTTCTTACACTGATGCTAAAATTAACCTAAAACGCAATGAACTGACATCATATTCATTGTTAGAAAATCCAAATATCAAAGAAATAACAGAAACCTAGAAAACAGGGAATAATGCAAAGTTGGCAGTTCCAGGGTATAATTTTTCCCAAGACTACATAAAGCTGGTGGTGGTGTTTTGTTATACTAAGGAGAGGGACTATAGGTTTGAAAATTACGTAGATATTGATTGATACATGTCATTCGTTGTACGTATGTTGAATCAATAATTGAAATGCCCAAAGTTATATTTTAGGGGACTGAGTACAGACTAATCCCCAAACGGTATCATTGACAGATGGAAATAGGTGATTTATATTTCTCACAAACAACTCTACGTAGATATAGAAACTGATCTTTTTTTTACATATTATATGAAGAATCTCTGAATTTAATAACTTTGACCTGCTTCATACTCTCATCATCGTGAGTTTTCTTCCTGGGAATGAAGAAGAATCGTATGCATTCGCTGAAGACCTGACGGATCAGTCAAATAGCGACTTAGTAACTAGATCACCGTTGGTCAGTAAACTGATTGTATGTATGTTGGTTAGTAGGGGAAGTGCGATTGCTTGATTTCAGATGAGCTGTGGTGGTTGAAGACCTCCGGAACCATCGTAAGGTATACATAAGGTAGTATTAGGTTTTAGACGAACTGTGGAGGTAGAAGAGTTCAGAAACCATTGTAAGACTTCCAATACCACCGTAAGGTCAGGTAAGGTAAGGCTCCAGACAGTGCTGTGGAGTAGAAGACTTTCGAACCCATCATAAAGTATGCGTAAGGTAAGGTAAGGTCTTAAACCAGTTGTGGGGGTAGAAGACCTCCGAGGGTATGTTCAGGTGTACTTCCGATAAGGTAAGGTCTCTGATCTAGCTCTGGGGGTCATATGACCTCCGAAACCATAAAAAGTATACTTAAAGTAAGGTAAGGTCCCCAGACCCTTCTCTGGGGGTTAAAGGACCTACTAAATCATCGTGAAGTATACTTAAGATAGGATTCAAGTCCCAGCTGTAGGGGTGTAGAAGACCTCCGAAACTATCACAACGTATATGCAAGTTATGCGCTGATGAAAATGCAAGTTACGCCATTACTCGCTCGCATTAGGGTATACCGAATCGCCTCGAAATATTCTTACTTTCAACAAGTACTTGTGTTTCTGTCCTTCCATTCGACCGGCTGTATCTCAAAAACGCGACCACACACTGGGTCTTGACACAACATGGATGAAGCACGCACGAACCACTGGAGGAACAAGTTTGAAACAAATGTGTCGTGGTGTACATCCGTCCTAATTGCCTGTTCGTGCTTTTTGAGCCCTATGGCCGCTTGCAAGCTGTCTCGCTGACGTGTGTGTGTCCTGTGAGCATATGTCATGGTGCGGGAGTAACTTCAGGGAAGGGGTAACATAAAGGCGTGATGTGTGGTAGATGGTTGTTGTTCGACACATTGTTACGCGACTGTTTGAAAAATCAAGTGGTCGTTCTCATGCTGTATTGTGTACAGAGTATTAGTTATTGCTAAGAATTTGTATGTTTGATATATATTACGACGTATAGGTGTAATGGTTGTGTGTGTGTGCGTGTGTGTGTGTTCTTGTACATGCTTCTTTTTTTTCTTTTTTTGTATGAGCGCTGCTGTGTGATTTATGATTTCCTGTTTGTGGTGGAAGCTTTATTTAAGCTTGTGGACCCCACCTCTCAACTTTACAGTTCTATCTAACAGGTTTTCGAGTCTTCAATGGCAGTCCACGAATTCAGTCACCTCCACTTGGGTTGATCTATCTACAAGTTCCACTGGCCTCTCAAGTCTGTCCTAACACTTTTCTTGTTTTGCATTTGTTGTCTAAGGTCTTGAAGTCTCTCCTGATCTCAAAGAACTCTTTCATAACATCATCAAAGCTTTATGGGTACTTTGAAAATTACCTCTCCTCTTATCGTCTTCCCTTCAGTGTGGAAGAGGGAGGGCTGCCCCTTCATTATAATTAATTTCGTTTAATTCTGGCTCCATCCTTGTTGCATTGCACTGGACCTTTTCCAAAACACTTTTTCGTGTGTTCCTTCGTGTTAGGAGATGAAGCATATTCCGGCCTGGGTCGAATACACGTCGTATATATCTTCTTGAAAATCGCGCTGTCCGTGTACTTGAAGGCAGTGGTGACTCAACCTAAATATGACCTGCTTCTCTCACGGTCCGTTTTCCCTAATTTTTTTCAGGGTGGCAGGTTAGTGTGATGTCAATTATAGGTCACCCCAACCTCACAAATCGGGTCCTATAACTTCATCTTTTTTTTTTAGTAATATGGTAGTCGGTGTCTGCTGTGTTTTCACCCTTTGTAATCTTCATTAATTTGATGCATTTCATAACTTTTTTGTCATATCGCTAATGCATCTTGTCCAGGTCTCTCTGCATCGTGTTGCATTCTCAAGTACTCCGTACTTTTTCTTTCGTTGTTTTGGCACAATACACAAACTTATTCGGTTATGATTTGATTTCATCTGACAAGTTATTTTCTTAGGAAATAGCTATAGTTCCAACACGGGCCTTGAAGGACTACACTAATTCCATTTTGCTACCAGGTCTTATTGGTACATGACGTTTAATTGAATCATCTTCCATCATTGGGTCACATTAATTTATCGGGAACACACAGTTATTTTTGATACTTTTTATGAAAGAACTTTTTGAGCACACCTTGCTGTCCTGGGACCCCTTAGTGCCATGAGAGGTCATCGGTCATTCGTGCGTGGTCTATCAAGACGTTTCTTTGGTCATGTACTACTTCGTTGGCCAGGATGCCTCGTGTTGTGCTGAACGTATTGCGTTAATTTTGGCTGGGATGGAGTCTTGACGTTTCTTCTCTTTCAAAATCTTTCTCCATTTAGCCGTGGTTTGATCGCTCGAGCTTTGAATGCCTGTCGCATCAGGGAAAGATGTAAATCTTCCATTCCTCTGAATCCCTGCAAAGCTGTCCTTCGTAAAGTCAAGCACAGCTTCAGAAAATCACAAGAGTGTAGTGATGAGTTCTACTAACACATCCTTCTGTCCTTTAATCAAAAGCATCTCTAATAACTTCAGCAATTCAACCTTTCCTCCTCTTGTCTAACATGAGCAATATACAGTTCACTTTTCATCTGATAAAGCCGGTACTTTTCGGTACTTTCTGGTTTCTCGGTTATTGGGTCTCTGTCTAATGACCCTGGAATTTTTCTCCTCTTGACAGCCTTTGTGCAGCCTATCTATAAGAAAGGAAACCACTTTAACCCTTCCAACTATAGCCCCATTGCTCTCATTTTTGTCCTCATCACTATGCAACTGGAGATATTGAGTACTTTGTACTTAACAGTGATAAACAGCACCAGAGAAGGGGAGTAAGGTGTAGCGTTTGATTTGTAGAATTTGGGGAAAACAACTGGCTGTTGAATATTTGTGTTTGCAGTGTTTGCAGTTCAGGTTTAAGACTGTGATGTCGACCTTCGTTTGCAAGATATTGGTTGAAATCTCGTTATTCCTTGTCAAAGATGGTTTGAAGACCCGGCGGTAATATTTATTCCAGAATGGAGACCTTGTTCCAGAGTTCAAAATAGAGGGCTGGCTGCTGTGTAATTAGATCATTATAGAGGTGGAAGTGCAGGGAGTAATTGATGCTATAGAGGGAACGACGTAAGCGTCACTTCGGTGCCGGAATTAGTCTTCCGCCGAGCATGGTACTGGCCACCTTCCTTATTTGTCAAGGCTTTTTACATATTGCTAAATGCTTCGTACTTCCACTTGACTTACCAATGAGAGTAAAGGTACATTAATCTCGGACAGACCAACTGCCTCATCGTTACATTGTATGGTAATAACAGCATAAAGATATTTTCCTTATTCCCGATTGACTTAATCTTTAATTCTTCTTTTCCATTTTTGATATCCGACGGCATTAAAGAGCATCTGTAACAAAAACGTGATAATTAGTTACTCGGGTGCATTACAAGTGTATTTCTTCAGAAATAGAAATATCACCCAATGTCGTAGTAACTCTTGGTATTACATGTTAAAGTTACCAATAAAATCTGGTATTCCTCTCGTCATTGAACAGGTCCGGTTGGCAAATGCTTTATTTTTAATCCGTTTCTTAATAAAAACTCATTATGGTTGTAAGAATTCATTATGGTAGCAGTCGTTTTCCGTATAAAGCTTTAACCTCGTACCTATCGAAATTGCTGTGTACTTAAATTCGTAGTGTGAAATGCAACCGTTAATTGATTATCTAAATCTGTGTTTACACGAAAATATATTACAAGGTAATACGTAACTACTAACATTAGAAACACTAAATGTATTCGACCTGCTCAGGTGCTGCTGCCGATGAGCCGTGGCAACCCGCGCACTTCCAACATCTGCGCGTGAAGTCGTAAATTGAGTTGCGCGCGCAGGGACTCGCTGGGTAGACAATGGTGCCCGGGAGAGAGAATGGTGATATACGAGACATGTATTATAATAATATGCAATGACAGACCTTTGCTATCACACGCCCTTACACGGTCACTGTACTGTAACTAGCCGGGGCTGGTGGGGTTCCTCGGTGTATCGTGGGTAAAACTGCTATTACGACTTGTGCTGTGAAGGTAGTAGTTCAAGCCACAGCCATACGACGACTCCGTTTTCTTTTGGAAGGTTCGACACACCCCTCCCCATCCTCTGGGTTTTTTCAAATTCTTGCTGAGGCATACATGCTATTATTGGTAGAGTCAGTGTTATGAAATGTATTGATATATCTGGAGCGTGGGTGATTTTTATCGATATATAGTAATTGTTTTCCTATGGGCAGTGTTGACCTCATTAAGGTGAAAACTGTTATAGGAAAAAAGTAGGGATTAAAATATCATCCATCCCCTCAGAACACACACACACACACACACACACACAAAAAAAAATGCTTATTATGGGAGTGAGGAGGAAAACACAAGAAGACAAACAATTCTACCGTTTAGCTTTGGAAGGAAACGTGCAATTATCGAATGGATCATTCCTTAAAGCAGGCAGAATTCACACACCATGTGTAGGATGTAATGGCCCTGTGGGTTGCCTGAAGACTAGGAAAATAAGATGATGATGATAGATATTAGCAGGTGCATCAGTGGTGGAGTAAACAAGCAACTCTACCTGAACACTCGACCCATTTTCTTACGCCTTCCTGGTTGCTAGTGTGCCCACAGGGTAGCAAACATATGGACGACTTCTGCCAGCCCCTCTATTTATCGCTGTAGGGGATCGTCCTGTCCTTCTCATCTCTAACCCTTCCACACGGGGAGCACACCTCATCTTGCTGTCCTCGACTCAATATGTCGATTTCTCTCTCCTCTCATCTCCCAGCAACATTACCTACACACCTTATCCGATGCACCACCCTCTGTATGACCTTTCTATATACACACACACACACACACACACACACACACACACACACACACACACTCACCCCTTCCCTGTAACTCTCTTCCCATTCTCATACACACCTCCTCATTTCTCCTCCTATCCCCCTTCTACATCCCCTCCTTATCATACACTGCCTCACTATATACTCCCTAAGGAGTACTCTGTGTGGCTTCCACCTGTTATTCTTCTTTAACATATGACAGCTGGGTTCTACACCGTGAAATTATATTATTCACCGAAGGTTTTCTGTGCACCCTGCCCGCCAGTGGCTGTCGCATTTGGGTTTTTTCTCACTATGCGCAAAACCCTGAAGTTGCTTTTATTTCGACTTTATCATTACCTTTTTTTTTCCGTTGTTATTGTGTATTTCTTTACTATTCACATTTTTGCGTTCTTAGATACTCTGATGTGTAATTTCATCAACAATTATATAAAGTTTTGAATGAGGAGTGCATGCGTGTTCATTGTTTTTAAACGTGGCTTTAAACGGTTTGATGACTATACTGGTTTTAACCTTTCATTTAAACTAATATCGAGTACTGCCAGTAAACCACATAAAGACGTCAGGTTCCTGTGTAATGGCGCTGCCTTGAACGTCTGTTGCCAGAGAGACAATTGCCTAATACTTTGTGCTCGAGACGTGTTCAGTTGCACCTCTCAGACGCACATTATACGTGCTTCAAGTAAGCTAGGTCTTTTGTCCTGTACGAGGAACCTAACCAACCCCCTTATGGCATTTGTCTATTAGCACCAACTCGTTTCCCGTTGTCGAAGGAGCGAAGAGGAAAGAGCAAAGGTTGGTGCGGGGAGGGAGGGTCGCGGCAGGTAGAAAACAGCCGACGAAGGTTCGCACACCCCAAGGGACCCTCCGTGCGGGTCATGAGGCTTGAACCTCACAGTATCATGTCCGGAAAACGTCGGGGGCAGACCTCGCAGCTGCTGCAGGAGGTGGTTTGCAGCTGCGTGACGTTGGGACAGGATGAGCTTGAGGTTATATCACTGTCGATGACATCACATCGCTCATAAAGAATGGGAGTCCGATGATCGCTCCTGTGAGGGAGACTGTCTTTGAGCACCTGCTTCACCGTCATAAGTCAACGATACAGCTCCTCCTCCTCCCCCGTTGCCTGTTTGTGCTCTGACAGAGTCTTGTCTCCAGGTCGTCGTCTTCTGAAAGAAAGAAAAAAAGAAATGAGTGACTGGTGGTGTTTTGGGGGACCCCACTGATCTTGAAGGCCCAAGGCGACGCAAGACTCGGGCAACCAGTGTTAACACCTGCAGACGCCACCTGGTCAGGTCTATCATCTCCAGGTCAGTTTCGACCCAAACCTAATATTGTCTTATTTGATTGTCACCTGGATTATTGGTCTCCAATCTTTTCATTGGTGATAAATATCACGAGCCTGAAATAAGATGAAGATGTTGGATATGCTATACGGCTGCAAATAGTAGGTGTCATGGGCGATCGTGGTCTGGGGACAGCATTATCATGACCCCAAGAAAGCCGTTACAGCCTATGTGTGAGGGTCAGACGACCGCACTGTAAAACTTTAGTACTTCAAATGTGAAATGAATTAGTCCCACATGATAACTGGGTTAGAGAATTGGTACCGTTCCCCCAGTGATCTGTACAAAGCTTTTTGGTCCCACTATTTGATTAGGTTGATCTGATAACCACTAAGTATCAGTCGAATTGTAACGGGAGATAGGAGAGGACAATTTATGGACATAGTCCAGGTTCTTGTGTATCTTAACTGCCTCGAATGCATCCAACTCGCCTGGTTCCAGACTTGTAACAGACGGCGAAGTCGTACTTTACGCTGCCACTCCTACGTTAGGTCATGTTAGGGTTAGATTCACATAAGATGTGTTTAAAGAAAGACCAGGATATATGAGATTGGTCCTAGATACTGGGAAAGGCGAATGAACATTGTCAGCGAGCTACGGTGCCTTCCACCAGTGTTGTATTAAATAGATTTATAATTACCACAGGACCAGTTTCTACGAAAGAGTCCTTGGTGTTACCCAGGACCTCTCTAAAGGTTCCTACAGCCCAAGGCAGCACTACTTCTGGTGGTAGGGAAGTGTGGACCCCTTTGAAGTGAGAGGTTCTTTGACGAGACTATTCTCCCAGTTATACTGCCTCGCCAAAGGGGACTCTTCTCACGCGATGCAACCTCCAGCAGGCAGAGTCCGGTAACACCACCAGATGAGAAACCTTCAGAATTGAAAGGCACGCATGATGGCTTATTTTAATGTGCACCCGTGATGGGAAGAGTACTAATGCTGCTATCCGGATAAACATGAGCGAAAGCCATATATTTGTTTTTCGGTGTTGCATTGTATCCATGACGAACTACTTCCATCCCTCCCACTACCCAACCCTGAAAGGAACAAGAACTTGGATGTCGCATTCTTAAGCTGTACTGATGTAGGCAGCTATACACTGCATGGAGTGATTGTCTTATTAGCGAGATGTAGAAATGTATGTTTTATACCAGAGAGGCCCTGAGTTGGACGTTACGGTATTTGAACACGACGCACAATCATTGAGAACGACGGTGCTATCCCTGAGCACGCCAGTGCGACCCATCAAACACGACGGTGTTATCCTTGGGTATAACGGCGTGACCTCTGACCTTGACAAGTAACGATTGATATCATACGCAAGCGTCTTTATTTTGCAAGCAAGATTAACTTCGTATTTGAGTAACATTTCCCTTAGATAACGCCAGGACAGATGGCTAGGTCCGGAAGATTTGAAAGGTCCATTTTTTATCAGTAAATTAAGGAGTGACCGGAAAAGGTGTGCCTAGTGACAGTTTTCCCAGTACAGTGGCGTCACCAACCGCAAAGCTGATTGAAATGGGGAGACTTAGGTGATGTCTTGACTGACTGGCGTGCTCAGACCAGCCACATGTTTAGTTTGTTCTTTGAACTGTTGTTTGTTCGTGGCATTACTGCCACTTAGGTTACTGTGTTTGTTTATAAGTATTGATAGTTATTATTATTATTATTATTTTATTATTTTTATCATTCTTCTTCTTCTTCTTATTATTATTATTATTATTATTATTAGTAGTAGTAGTAGTAGTAGTAATATTATTTTGTTATTTTTATCATTCTTATTATTATTATTATTATTGTTATTATTATTATTATTATTATTATTATTATTAT
>JAUUDW010557535.1:0-12033 GCA_032361385.1 Panulirus guttatus | reverse complement strand
CTTACAGTAGCCTAATGTACTGATAGAAAACGGAAGGCCATAGATAGACAGGACATACTTTAACAGATGGTGGTACACGGTACATACATACTTAAATGCGTCTCTGTCTGTCTGTATTATATCGCGTATCTACAAGAAGTATAAGTCAAAGCTAGATATTTCCAGGTGTCAGGTGAGAGGAAGTTATGATAAGAGTAAGCAGCAGTATAGCCAGGTTTGCGTACGTTGTTTGTTTGATGCTAAAGAGTGAACACTTCTCTCGCTTGAGAAGGTCTGTTGGGTCATTCCCTTTACAGCTTCTTCCTGTCTTATTGTTCATGATCTTCCTTTGATGACCCGGGCTTTCTTGCTTGGATGACTCTTCTTTCTTCCCTCTGCGCTGAGGATCATTTTTGTTTTTACTCATCTGACATTACACGTACACGTGGGGAGGTCTGCTCCTCCCTCGCCCCTTGCTCTTCTCTTAAGGAGTTCGTTGTTTTTCTCACTTTACTCCTCTCCTTGCTAAGGTCTGTGCTGCTGGAGTCCTGGCGTCAGAGTGGCGGGCCCTGTGTAAAGGTGTGGATGGTAGAGAGACATTGACTGGCTGGATAGGTGGACCCTGTGTAAAGGTGTGGATGGTAGAGAGACATTGACTGGCTGGATAGGTGGACCCTGTGTAAAAGAGTGGCACCGATTGGTTGATCAGGTGAGGCCCTGAGAGAATATGTAGCCCTGATTGGCTGGCAAGACAAGCCCTGTGAGAGTGTGTACGTAAGAATGACGCAGATTGGCCGGTTTGGCAGACCCATGTGATCGTGTGTACGTAAGCGTGACGATGACTGGTCACTGGGCGGGTAGGACTTTGCTCACCTAGTGTGACGCCAGGGGAGGGTCAAGGCGTGGGCAGGAGGGCTCACACAGTGACCAAAAAAGTGACGATTGGACCAGTGCCAACGCCCCTCATTAAGCGGCAGGACCGCTCCTCGAATGCACGCGTCAAAGAACCGTTTCAAACGGGCCTGGGGCGGCGGCAGGTCAGTAGTGGCCTCGGCAGTTCGCGCGTCGAGGAGGCTCATCCGGCCATCATCCCCGACGGAGGGGAAGCGAGCACGGGGACCCTCGCCCTCCCGCTGCCCTGATGTCCTTCTTTACGAGAACCAGCGGGAGGCGCTGAGGACTCTTGATATTGGCTGTTGATGTACTGGGGTCACTGATGCTGCGTGGGGAGACCGCGGTGTCGATAATGTGAAATTTATTGATGATTTCTTGCAATCTCTTGGGATCTGCCTGGTGTGTGTGTGTGTGTGTGTGTGTGTGTGTGTGTGTGTGTGTGTGTGTGTGTGTGTGTGTGTGTGTGTCATGTTGGGTCAGATTCCCTATACCTGCCGAATTTGTGAACCGCAATATCCACTATACCTGCGAACCCCCGTCCCAGTGAACCAACATACCAATGAACCACACCAGCATACTGGTGAACCACGATATTAGTGAACCACTACATTAAGGAACCAACGTACTTGTGAACCACTATACCTGTTCAACCCTCAGATATGTGGACCTACAGATGTCATATATAAACAAATTCACAAATACGTCAAATATGCGGATCAGAAATGGCCACAGTGAACGTAAACCCCAACACCTGGTGACGTCTCTCTTCACCCCATAGCTACAAACTCCTCCTCGTGACTCACCGCTTCCTTAAAAAGACAGAAAAATCCAATATCTCTTTGACACTCCGTGTGTATGATACTGGAACTCATAATAGTTTAGCTTACAATAAAATGGAGGAAGGGTATTGCATGACGCCCACACAAATGCTCTAAACTCTTAGAAAGATCTTTTAAAAAGTCGATGGAACAAAATCGATGGGAAAAAACTGGGTTACAAGTCTTAAATATCTACAAAAACGTAACAGGGCAAGGCAGGCTGACGTGTGTGTGTGTGTGTGTGTGTGTGTGTGAACTCCAGCGCAAGACGGCGGTAGGACCCAAGAATTGCATAAGCAACGCATCACAGATTAGATCACGTAGCCAGCCATCATCTTCTCCCACTTCCTCACTCCCTCATGAGGCGCAGACGACGCGGAGGATGCGTTGGGTGAAGGGAGGGAGTGTCTGGGGATCCGGATGAATCCCCCCCAACTTCCTTCATTTGGACAGGCAGGGAGGCGGTGAAGGCAGCCAGGGAGAAACGGAGATAATCCACATCAGGATCATACTATCATTTGCGGAGGAAGAGACACAGGGCCGGATTACCTCAGAGCCTCCGGCGGGAGGCAGAGGTTGTGAAGATAGCTAGTGGGTGTAGGAAGCTCCTGGGAGCGGGGACCAAACACTCCCCTCCCCGTGGTCTTTAGGGGGACCTGAAGGACCTGACAGTTGCTTAAGGGGTAGGGAGACGGGACGGGCCCCAAACCATCCCGTCCGTGGGGACCTGAGAGTTGCTTAGGGAAAGAAAGATGGATTTAAACTTCGCCCTAATCCAAGGACAACACATGCTGCAACACTTGACAGAAATACCTCCAATAAAACTCATCGAACAAATACTTGGATGTCCTTATTACAGAAAAAAGAAGGGAGTATCATTAAGCAACCAGTCATTAGGCATCATTATATATCACATCTAATCATCATGATGGTATTCAGACATAAGGACGCAGAAGTGGGGTCCACTGGTGCTGCTCCCTCACCCACCATGTCATGAGACGACAGAGGTCAGGGGTAACCCAAAAGGCCCAGCCTCGAGCTCGGCTGATTCCTTCGACGATAAAAAATTCCGACGAGTTATTAGAGTAAATTTTTGTCCTTCCCGCACTCTGGCGTTATCCAGATGAATCACGACCACTCATTTCCATTCTCTGACTTCTCTCTCTCTCTCTCTCTCAGGCTAGGACTCAGAAGGGACAGCATGTGTGGTGCAGGTCAGCGGGCTGGCGAGCCAGTGTCAGGCGGGGATGATAGCGAGGGCAGAGGCCGAGAGGAGCGTAAAACATCCCCGAGATAAAGCCTCCTGGCGATAAATCCACCGCTGGAGGGAGGTGTTTGTTTCCGGCTGATTCATTATTCTCTATCGCCCAGCCTTTCGTGTGACACGCGGGTTATTGAGTTTTTCCTCCTGCCTGAGAGAGAGAGAGAGAGAGAGAAAAAAACGGTCTATTTAGAACACTTGCGTATCATCATCGACGGCCACCTCAGGGTAGTCTGTTGTCAGCCACGTGACTGAGCCGTCCAGAAATAAACCTTAGTTTGCACAAAGGACCAGCACCACTACTAGGCCCTGAGGAACACCACCTTCCACCCTCACACCGGGTCCCCAGGAGTGTCCCATCTTCACTCTAGGTCCCCTGGAGTGTCCCACCTTCACTCCAGGTCCCCTGGAGTATCCCACCTTCACTCCAGGTCCCCAGGAGTGTCCCATCTTCACTCCAGGTCCCCTGGAGTGTCCCACCTTCACTCCAGGTCCCCAGGAGTGTCCCACCTACACTCCAGGTCCCCAGGAGTGTCCAACCTACACTCCAGGTCCCCTGGAGTATCCCACCTTCACTCCAGGTTTCCAGGAGTGTCCCATGTTCACTCCAGGTACCTATGAGTGTCCCACCTTCACTCCAGGGGTGTCTCATCTTCACTCCTGGTCCCCAGGAGTGTTCCACCTTCACTCCAAGTCTCTAGGAGTGTCCCATTTTCACTCCAGGTCCCCAGGTGTCCCACCTTCATTCCAGGACCCCAGGAGTGTCTCAAATTCACTCCAGGTCCCTAGGAGTGTCCTATATTCACTCCGAGACCCTAGGAATGCCCGATCTTTACTCCAGATTCCCTGGAGTCTGGATAATGATAACAATGTCCTCCAGCAGAGCGGAAAAAGGAACGCCTTTACCTGTTTGATTTCCATACAGCTTCGGGCTGACCCAGGATGGTTAGTAACGCAAGACTGGCTACAGCGACCCTCGTAATGGTCTTATAAAAGCTGACTAAGACCCTCGTAGTGGTCTTATGAAGGCTGGCTAAGGCCCTCGTAAAGTAGGTCGGCTGAGACCAGTTAATTTTACTTTAATAAATTTGTTTATCGTTGTGTTACGGTTAACAAAGAGGACATGCCGGCCGGCGTGTGGTAAGTGCAACGGAGAAGACGTCATCCTTAACACCTGTACGACCCTTAAGCACGACGGAACGACCCTTAAACACGATGGCACGACTCTCCAAATTCTCTCTCCTTTAATATCTGATCTCTGGGACGACATCTGTCTTCACGGAAGAACCCGACGGTCCGACCTGTGGATATAAATGGCGTGACCTTTAACCTGACCCTTAAAGGTCGAGTCAGAGGCCTGGCCAGTGGCCATTACACCCAGTGGAGGCTGGTTCCGTCGTGCTCAGAAGGTTGATATCGAAGAAAGGGCACGACAGATCATATCTGAGACGTACGTGGTAGGCTTGCCCCAGAGGTGCTGGCGTTTACGGAACGCCCCGAAGATCGTCTCCTGTTCTCGATGATATGTCACCTTCAAGGGAACCATGACAGATGGCCCTACAGCCAAACCCCGCAACCCACACGCTCTGGGGGAAGGGAAAGAACGTCGAACCAGACGGCAAACTCTGAACCCGTCTGGTGACCTGTTCTTCTCAGCCAGCAGGATCCGTGCCCCCTTTTTTTTTCTTGACCTATCGCCGTTTGTTCTTGTACACCTCCCAGTCACTCCCACTCCTTCACCGCAACCCACAAGCTCTGGGACAGTAAAAGAATAACAGCATACTATGAATCCGTTTGATGGCCTGTTCTTTTCGGCCATCCGGATCTGTACCTTTTCTTTTCTTTCTTATTTCCCCTCCTGCAGCTTGTTCTTTTACACCTCCCAATCACACACACTCCTTCCCTGCAAATGCCATTCATATAGTGCTAATGGAGGACCTCCAGTGACCATTTGCCACTCAGTCCTTTGAGTCCTTGGGTTTCCTACATGTACCTGTGGAAACGGCGGGACGAGAGGATATAATATAAGGGCCTGGGTGTTGCATACTTCAGAGGACGGGTTTGTAAGGTTCTTGGTGTTGCTGTGCTGGTATCTCCTGCTGAGGATCCCAGGGAAGTCCAGCTGAGGCCGCTCAGCTGCCTCACATCCTGTCAAAGGATCAGGCGATCCCCTACAAGCGGTGTGCAGTGCACAAGTTTCATAGTCTGAATACACTAATCAAAATCTTTCACAGTTCTTAATGCAGTTTATATCAGAATCTGAAACATTATGAAAATGTTACTCAGGCTCAATCTCCAGCTAAAACGTACTCTTCTTTCTAATTAGCTGAAGTACTTTTTCACTGAGACTTGCTAATGAAATATCACATGTGGCACACTTGACGAGGTTTGTAGACTAATTACCTAACGGCGAGGGTAATTAGGAAAGGCTTCCGTCTGTGCTGCCAGAGTAAACAGTCTTAAATCATCGTGATGATCATCCTTGTTTCTTTGAAGAGGAGGATCTGTTTGCTAAAGCAGTACCAACATGCAATTAGTTGGTAGGAGACTTCATAAGAAGTACCCTCGTTCATACAGCAAGAGACGAACCTCTGACTGGCTCTCAGCAGAACAATTGTTGTTTGCTCGTGATGCGAAGATGAGATATACATCTGCTGGATGTATAACAGGTTGGCAGAAATTACCAGCTGGTGACGCGTACGGTGTATACAGATTCGCTGCAGTTACTCTTACAAAGGAGGGGGATGGTATTCCATTTTCTTTGGATGACTTAAGATAAAATATTCACTACTGCAGGCTTGACTATAGTATTATTCATCTACACTGACCCAACAATTTAACCAATCAAAGATATACTGATTTCTTATTTTGCATATTTATATTCCATTCGCATTACGCCAAGATAACGAATCAATTTGACGCTAAAAAAGGACAATAGATTAAAAATTTATTGTCGATCATGAAAAGTAGTGTTCTCTGGTTATGATATATAGTTGATCACCGGTATTCGAGGAGTTGATATTAATCAACATACCTTTTCCCTCTTAGGTCTCTATGAGTACCCCATGAGTGGTATACACAAATGATTATACGACAACTGACATAGTTCTCAATAAAATTCTTCAGGACCCCCAAGAAGAAGAAGCTCGAAAGAAAACGGACTAACTGAAGCCTATAAGAGAAAATGAAGATCCCACTAGAATATAATGATAAACTATATAAAATATGTCTCCTCCATACTTATTTACGCTTTACCTTGACGAATTCGACTCAATAATGTCCCCCAAAGAAGAGGGACCTCATGTTTAATTCCTTAATGCTATCTATATTGCCCATCACACATCTCTTCCTCAGGATGAGTCCCTGTGCATCTCATATGACACTTCTCTCACACTATTCCTCTGATCTCATAATTCCTTTGGATTCTTCAAAAATCCCCAACGGAACCCATATCTGACGGACACCTCAGACTGTATAATCAGCCTGGTTACCATACACACCACACTGACTCGCACCACACGAACTGATACGCCACCATCATCACCGATGGTCAGGATTTTCCTCTCTTTTTTTATATCCCGTAAATTGAATCCGGAAATGAGGGGAAAACATCCCCTGTGGAGCGCATCTCCCTTGGGGGAGGGGAGAAGAGGGGAGAGGAGAAGTGGGGTTGGGGAGAGAAAGCAATCACCCAGCGTTCGAGTCTCATTAGCTGGCAAATTGGGGTGCCAAAGGTGGCGCTGGAAAAAGAGGTGGAGCATTATTCAATTATCGGAGACAACAGGAAACCGAACTACAGCCGGAATCATATGCGAAAGTACTAATTTTTTTTCTCCCAATCAAGAGAACAGCGGAGGCGTGAGATATTGTGTGCACAGGATGTGAATGATGACCACGTCGAGAAATTGTTGGAATTTGTATACCAGATATGTGAGTTTAAGTGATGGGGCCCACGGATGTAAAGACCCCTTCCTGTTGATAATAAATAAGTAATTACAATGTTAACTACAAGCTGGCTATTGCACACACACACACATACACACACACATCAAGTGACAGACATACATGATACGTATTTCTGGTGGAAATAAAATAGCTAATATGAGGCAGTAAAATATGAAATAGAGATTTGTTTCCCATGATCCAACAAGAAGTAGATGGGCTCCCATCAGTGGGAATGATGAATGAAGAAAACAGACAGGAGGAGGAAGAGAAAGAAGAGAAGGAGGAGGAGGAGGAGGAGGAGAAGGGAGTGTGTATGTGTGTGTGTGTGTGTGTGTACGGGTCGGGGGACACCCCCTGAGCAGACATGACTATAAAGTCATATCGGATGACGTGCAACAGGCAATGCACAAGCACGTCATTACCTGGGGCCACGCAGTGGGCAATGCAAGGAGGGCACGTCGTCGTTCTCAGCTGGGTTGCCTTAGCGAGGGGCAAGACGTGGACTAAACTCCCCACAGAGGAAGGGGTTACGGGTGTCGGGTGGTGAGGTCCTACGTGGTGCACGAGGAGGAGAGAAGCACCTCAACCACCACCGTAAGAGCAGGTGGAACAGAAAGCCCACATCTAAACTACTACCACCTGTACCACAGCGGCGCTCCACACTCTCTGTGCCACACAGGTTTCCTAAACTCACTGCAGGGTCAAAAAATTCAGATGATTTCCTGAATTATTTTTTTCAGGCCAATTGAGACCATTTTTCGAAAGCATTTTTGCAAAAGAGATAATTTACATATATAGTATAATCAAATCTAAAAATCTATGATTCTAAAATCAGAATCAAATTTGATATCTAAATAGTTACTCAAAATTATGCCTCAAAGACGAAACGAAAGGGTCAAAGTTCACGAACTCATCCGTATTTCAAGCCATTTTTTTTTTCTTTTCTTTCAGAAGGGGTAAAGGTCGTAGTTCAGACCAGATAATGGCAATTTTACGACAATTTTCAAAACTTTTCAAACCCTGAGTTTTTAAGCGTGCAAAAATCAAACGTTTCTCCGGACTCGTGCGAAGGTTTAATATAACAGAAAACCTATAATTCTTCGGCTGATCAAAACTACAACACAGCCAACATTGCTTCCACACTACGGTACGACAACACACAGCCAACACTACTTTCTAAATTACTCCAACACACGGCCAAAACGTTACAACACTACATCACGGATACTTACAATACTTACACAATATTTCAACAACTACTTTTCCCTCATCCTAAACCACAACCATGCCACAAGAACATAACTACATCCAGTCGGAACAACACTCGTGAAAAACCGCGCCATTCTCGCGACGGAGCAACACAAAATCCACTCCACCTCATCGCCCTGGCAATACTGCAGCAACTCAAAAGTTAGCTTCGTGATATCCCACGAAGCAAAACTACAGCTGCATTTTTTTGTGTGGAAAATTTTTATCCCATTACGGAAATAATGCTGACTCCCGAGTCTCCTCCAGGCAAAGGTTTTTCAGCATTTTCCCAAAATGCTGAAAACGGCTAAAGAGAGAAATTCTGAGGCGAACAACGTAAAAGACTTATTCTCGTCTTTTATATTATGTCTTCTGTCGCGTTTTCTAACACTGCTTCGTTCTCATTTTCTTTACAGATTCGCAGTTCAAACGATGTTTTGTAAGTGTTCTTTTTCATACACTTTAAGAACGATGGGAAGGGAGGTAGTTCCAACTACCTTCTGGGTTGTTCTATACCCAATCACTGACTATCTTACCATCTCATTACGTGAGATCAGGGCATCTAAAGGTCTGTTCTCTGTTCCCAGTCTGACAAATAGCTTTATCTGAATTCTTTATTGTATTCAACTGAACACCTTATTAATAACATGCTCCTGGCAGATCTACTATCCAGTGCTGGGTGTTCCTTGGAACTGACGGTAACAATCTATCTCAAATTCCATGTATATTTTTGCGTATTTTTTACCGTACTAACGTCTTGGCTTCTCGTGATATCTCTACGTTGCCTGGCCATTCTCTTCTCTAGTTACGAGAGTATATATTAATTCCTGTTTTTCTTGTTAATTTCTGTTCAGAGTCCCGCCAGCACTGCTACAAGATTTCACAGGGCAGTGACAAATATCAAAGTGGCCATTACTGTGACTATACTAATTTCAACAGTGTCTCTGACCCATGGACGGGATCCACATGAAACAGAAAAGACGGGACGGAAGACAGTAAGTCTCACGAAAAGGTTGAAAGACTTTAAACGATACATTCTCGAAAGAAGAAAATATATGGTGATTCGTGCTTGGACGTAGGTAGATGGGAAGAAAATGAGAGAAAATATCCAAGAAAATAAGAAGAGAAAACAGAGCAAACGCATCAGTCATCCTTGGAATATATCAGCGAGAAAGACGCCAAAAAGTGGTAAATATTTTGCTCAACGAGACAATAAACAGAAAACGGGTAAACAATTATGTCTTCAAAAGATGATATGACAGATGTCAGACAGCAGTTCCGTATGTACAGCCATGACAGAAACTTGCGTGTGTATGTGTGTGTGTGTGTGTGTGTATGTGTGTGTGTGTGTGTGTGTGTTACCGGACTCCGCCAGGTTGTGGTTACATCGTGAGTGAAAAGTCACCTTAGGCAAGACTGTCACATAGTCTGTTACTACAGGAAGCACAGTTTCGTCGGTGAATTTCACACTCCACAGAAGTCCATCATTTCCCTGCTACTGGACACAGCGCAGCCTTAGATCTATACGAACTCATGGAAAAGGGGTCCTGGAGTAACACCAGAACATTCTCAAGAAAGGGCTCCCGAGGCAATTATGAATAAATAAATATATAAATGAGGGTGTAAGGCACGCATGGGACAAAGTGAATTGTACCGAATGTGTATAGAGGGGGCGACGTGCTATCAACAGGTTCCACCAGAGGATATAATTCGATCAGAGGACACCAAGTCCGTGGGGCCTAGATGTGGAGAGGGGGCAGTGGTTTCTGTGCAATATCTGTACATGACAGCTATAGAGTTCGTGGCGCCACATCCAGTAGCAGGGAAACGATGAACTCCTTTGGAACAAGATTTTCCTCTGGGAGACTCAGAGACTGTACCCACTTTCCACCTGCACCATTTTACTATGTACCCAACAGCCGGAACCAGTGCAACACATACAGACCATGGCACCACACAGCCCAGCACGCCTAGGTCACCAACCTCGCCCAGCCACTTACCGAAGCGTCAGCAAAGGTAATTTGAAAACAAACGACAATCGGACGGCAGATGGCTCTGCTTCCTACAGCCCCCGACGATGGCAAACACGGCTCGCGCCATCAAGGGATATGAGCGCGATGTCCTGAGCGGCAAATACACACTCAGAATGTACGGGACCGTTCCATTCACACGCCTTCCTGGAAGAGGCCATGCCACATCTGGTTTTATAGCGTACTGGAAATTGGAACGCGTGGTCCATCCAGATGAAAGTAATTCTGGAAGTTGATTACCTTGGAGGATGGCCCGGCCAAGAGCCACACTGTCGCCGGAGCAGGGCCAGCCGGGTCATAGTCAAAGGCCAGTACCATTATGCCTCCGTGCTTGAGAGAGTTTAATATTTCCATTCTAATTTTGAAGCCAGTGTATTGAAGCGTCGACAGAATAATTGGGAATGGTAATTACTGTGTCCAGGGTAATACCCAAGGGCAGGAGGTGTGGTATCGGGCAGCTGCGGTACTCAAGCCGACCCCGCCACATGACCTCATCTGGTCATTACCCGAAGTGAAGCGTCTGAACACATGATGCGCTATGTGGTGAGGACATATCATGTACGGTAAGGAGGGGGGGGGGGAATTCTACACTCAAGGGTCGTACCGTCGTGATGAGCCGTGACATCGTCGTGCTCGAGGGTCGTACCGTCGAGTTCAAATGTTGTGCACTCAAGCTCGGGAGGGATTAAACTTAGAAATGTCAGCGTGGGGTATAGGTACAATTAGGCTCCCCAGTCAGGGGGAGGGATGAGGGGGGGGTCGTCGCATGCCATGTACACATATAAACCGCTCAGAATACGGACATTTGGCGTAGACTTTACCACAAAGTTTAGCGAGGCGATGCGGCGCAACTTGGACATGTCTAACGAAACATAAAGGCCTGGCTATGAGCCTGGCTGATTTCTTCATGCCCTGGCCTCCCGTACCACGCCCGGCTCTGGCCAACTCCTGCCTCAGTCCAGAGCCGATGCCACGAGTGTGGTTTGACTTCTTCGGTGGTCGGTACGGGAGTTGGCGCTTCAGTCCGATCGACACACGACTCGAAGGTCCAGTCTGCTCGACACAGCGGTGGAGGGTTCAGTTCAGCTTCAACGGTGATGACTCCACAGCCTCGTCATCTCCACTACTCCGGGGACGCGGCCGTTATCAAAACCCCGTTCCGGCGTCTGGACTTATGTCCTCAAGTTCGACGACTTAACCGTCCGAGTACGATGACTTTAGTCATCGTATTCCAGTCCAGGGGCTCACTCGTCGTACGTTAACGGATGAGGGTCACAACGCCATCATAATGGTAACCCAAAGCCATGAAAGGAAAGAACTCCCTCCAGTCCCTTGGGCCTGCCTGTTGCCGGTGAGGTCACTCAGACAGGATGAAACAGTGAGCGTATCCGGTAGGTGGTCTGGGCCGGCCCGATGCTGAGGGCCAACACGCCGCCTATGATCCCAGTTCATCAGTCTGTCTGTGTCAACTGGCAACTTTAGACGTTTAACTACCGTTGTAGTTTCATTTGCCGTCTAGCGTCATGCAAAAAAATTTGATAGAAATCACGGCTCGTTAGCAGTGTCACATACATCACACACAACTAGTCCCAACACTCACTGACCCCTGTGGTACACCACTTGTTACGGCTAACCATGATGAGGCTCGACCATTAATCCTTACTCTGTTTACAGCCGTAAACCAGTTTTCTAACTCATATCAGTAGATTTTGATGCGAGTCTTTAACAACTATCTTGTGAAAATGTAAATAAAAAAGACATAATTTCCTTTTGCTTTCAACATACATGTAGATTGTATCATAAAAGACACGGAGACGAGACTGAGGCATGTGGGTACATACTCTTTTATTTCTCAGCA
>JAUUDW010557425.1:0-12035 GCA_032361385.1 Panulirus guttatus | reverse complement strand
AGTCGTTTACTTACCCAGGTAGGACTGTCTCTCCTGTGTCAAGAACTCCTTATATGTGTCAACTACAAATTTTCGTATCTAATTACCTTGGATCTTTCATTTTTTTTTACATTTACTTCATTCCTCCCCTTGTAGACGATTCTTTTCCATTTTATTCTTTTTCCATTTGTTTGCTCGCCTTTACTCGTGCCTTGCTGTATGCATGCTTGGTGGTCAGACCTTGCCACTTCTCACTACAACTCCTTTGCATTTTGCTGTTCATCTGTTACTCTGATCATTTTTTTTCTCCCATTTGACATTTCGTATGAAAAGTTTTTCCACTTACAAGTTATGCTGACTGATTTATCGTAGACATCCACATAAGTATTACAATGGGAGAAATCAAGAGTTTGCCATATCTCCAATAATGGTTCTTATGTTTGGCCACATTTACGATACATCACCACTGATGGTCTCCAGCGTATGCTACTTTCAAACTCAGTAGAGCCCAACTTTTATATATGTTATTATGTTTACATTTGTATGCCTTTTTGTCCTCTTGTTAAACCAGTTTCGGTCTTTTCAGACTTCCTTTCTGAGCTGAGGCATTCCCCCCAATCTTTCCTTACATCATATTTTCTTTGAGGTAGCAATTGCCTCTTTCGTAATATCCAAGCCAAATTAAGAGACCTTTAGATGTGTTGGGTCATTGATATATGGTGTGAAAATGATAAACAATGAAATATTCAAGGCAGATATTACAAAGATAACGTCAGTAGACGAACTTCTTTTTCAAACCAGCATGTGTTGGAGCATTTTTGTCTGTATTTTTCTCCTACTTGTGGGCAAAACCCGAGGGATTTATTCTGTCCTTCACTGTTGGAATATTCAAGAACTTGCATCAGATGTATTCAGAATTATGTAAGAATATAATCTCGAATTGCGTACATCTAGGAATTGCAGTAAGTTTCATTCACCTTTCTCATTCGCAATGTGATTAATCGTGTTAATTTCGGCAGGGTTTATAAGCAGAAACTACTATTGGGTATGTTTTGTCCAAGATACTTGTCTGCAGAGTTTTAGGTTGATGAGTCTTGGAATAAAGGAATTTAGTATAATATTACCTGCCAGGAAAAAAAGAAACGAAGAAAAATAAAACTATAACTTTCTCTTCCTGCAGGGTTATCTTGGTAAAAAAAAGTCAGGACGTTTTGTCCCATATTGTCATATGTTAGAGATTTAGGTTGTAAGCTTCTGTCTCCTTCTTAACTTACACACTAGATACCTTATGGGGGTTACCTCGCATCTTGTTCCATATTATGCTGTGTTGGGATGGTTGTAAAAGATAACATTAAATGTAACACATGATCCTGTTTTACTAATTTAGTTTTGCTGGCTGGTAGGTTTTACTTATTGCTCTTTTCCTGCTCACTCTTCCTCAGTCCCTATTTACATCCTTTTAAATTCTCTCTCTTCTCGTCATTGTTAGTCCAAATAATAGGATTTTTTTTCTTCTCTTCATACATATTCGCCATTTCCCGCGTTAGCGAGGTAGCGTTAAGACCAGAGAATGAGCCTTAGAGGGAAAATCCTCACTTAGCCCCCTTCTCTGTTCCTTCTTTTAGAAAAGTAAAAATAGGAGGAGAGGATTTCCAGCCCCCCAGCTCCCTCATAGGACTTTTTATGGTAAAATTTTTTGTAGATACTGTACGGTGCAGTTTTCCGGTTGTTGGTGTCATAATTTCTTTCCTTTCCTTCCAAAAACAATTACTTCTGGTTGTAGAACAGTTGGTTATTATTGTCCATGGAAGTACAAAAACAAGTGGGTGTTGTAATGTACTGCATCAACTTGTGCCACCTCATATGGTACACGCCTGCAAATTTTGCATACATGGATGCTGTTGAAAATTTAGTTCTTATGTCAGTCTGTTTCTGTATAGCCAGCTGTTGTGAAAGAGTGGCTGTAAAAATGTCTACTTGTTAATCTTCCAATCTGTCTACATTTAGCCAGCTGTTATGACAGTGGCTGGATGGATTTCCTCAATATTTGATAAGCTATAGGTATCTCATAGGTATGAAACAATTAAAGAACAGGTTTATCCTTTCTTCATGGCTGAATGTATGTATCTATATCTATATCTCTGACACATGCTTCCACCTGGAACTCCCTCAAGGGGGTGGCCACAGCAGAGTCTCAATAACTTGTGAACTCCTGTGCTGCTTTTTAGCCTTCAGTGCTATACCCTTAACAGGCCACTGGCAGGGGCAACCCTAGTGCAGTGAAAGAAAAGGCTCCTACCAAATGTTTCTACTGACTACTTCTACCTAATGTTCCAACTTACTACTTTTCTACTTCATGCTTCTAGAATATAAAACTTACAAGTATATATCTATCTTCCCTCTCAATCTACTAAGTTTGTAAAAGATTTTTGATGCTCAGAATGGTTTATATTCCCTTTCATAGGAGAAGAACAAAACAGTCTTGTAAAGAGTACTGTATCTGAAGATGTTGTTGGGACATGAATGTAGATATATTGTAGAGAAAGCACCCGAAAGAGATCTACACAATGGAGAAGAATTGGTTTATTAATCATTACTTTTATTATTTCAGGGACTGTGAAAACTTCTTTGGGAAAGAGAGCTTGAATCCTATTACGGAAGATGATGATGTGACCTGTGTCACTCATTTTTCAAAAGTGGTACCCTTGGAAGGTGGGGAGGTAAGTCTTACAGCTAACTGTCATATATTCTTATATGTATAGCATGTTATGGTTCTTGTTTTACTGCTCAGTTTGCCAATGTTGCTTTAGTAATGTGCTGTCTTTCAGATTGTTGTGTCTCTGCTAAACAATCGACCATCAGCCAATAGTTTCTTTAATTCTTCTGCTCTCCAAGAGTTTACTCGTGCCACCACAGTTCGCCTTCGATTGTTACGCACTAAAACATTACTTGGTCATCTTATGTCAGTGGCAAGACAAGATCCAACAGTCACAAGGAGGGTAAGTTTTTTTCATACTTGATCACTGTTTCCCAAGTTATCAAGGTAGTGCCAGAAACAGATGAAGAATGGCTGCATTTGCCCAGATCCATTCTCTACCTGTCATGAGCAATGCATCAAAACCACAGACCCCTATCCACATCCAGGCCCCATGGAACTTTCCATGGTTTACCCCAAATGCTTCAATGACCTGGCTCAGCCCATTGACAGTTCGTTGACCCCTGTATACCATATTGTTTCCATTCACTCTATCCCATGCACACCTTTATTCCTCCTGCATGTTCAAACCCTGATCATTCAAGGTAATGATCAGACATCCCTCCCACTGACCTCAGCACATTCACATCAAAAAGTCTCTCTTTTACTTGCCTGTCAATTAGTATGTAACTGGAATATCTGTTTCATGTATCAAGAAGTGTGCAAATTACATCTACATTTATTGCTTTTGGTGTTATGGCTGAGAACATTAGTAAAAGTGTACTGATGTCTGAAATTATTTTTATTTTTTTCCAGTATTTCTATTCAATTAAGGATATAAGTATAGGGGGAAGGTGTGTGTGCAATGGTCATGCAGATGTCTGTGATATAACTGATCCAGATGACCTATACAAATTGCACTGTCGATGTCAGCACAATACGTGTGGCTCTCAGTGTGAGATGTGCTGCCCTGGCTTTATCCAGAAAAAATGGAGGCCAGCTGGTTACCAAGATGGTTTTGTTTGTGAACGTAAGTAATTTTTTGCCAGTTGCAGTAACTGAAAGGATGAAATCTTGATGGATATCTTTGACATTATTATTATTCATAGTTTTTCTTTAATTACTTATGAGGCATGCATGAACTGCTTGTATTACACTGAAACTGCTCTAATGTTTTTTCTTGTAGTGTAAGGGTCATGAGTGGTTACTGGAAAAAAGTAATATTTACACAGTTTTAGTTACTATAATGTTTGAGGGGATTGATTAATGATATACATTAGACCTGTTGTGTGCCTTCTATTGGGAATCTTATAATGACAGAGATGGAGAAAAAGTTTTAATATTATACAAAGGTTAGAGAGATATGTGAAAGATAAAACTTTAAAAGAATAATATGTAATATGGTTGCATTAAAGGCCTTTAGTATCTTAGATGGACAGAGAGTAAATTTCTTCTCTAAATCCCTAAAACTCTTTGCTTATAGTTTGAGTTTATCAATGTTGTTTTTCTCTTGATTGTCATTTAAAGGTTTGATAATTTTTTCTCACCTATGAATATAGCCTTAGGTACACCTGAGAAAGCACTTGCTTGGTAGGGGATTAAAGCACAGTCTTACCTCACAAGATGAGATGCATCCACAAGGATTCACCCCTTTCGATTATCATAAAATGTGCGAGTCTGGGAGATACATGTGTACTGAACTTAAAGACTGTTCAACAACATGTCCACTCTTATAATGTAATGGCATGAAGGCATTGTTGATTAGCAGAGACCCATAGAAGACAGAGCTTCTATCATAAAGGTCAAAGGTAGCTGGTTGTGACCTCTGATTTGAGTACTCACGTGGGTTGTTTTGAGGTCAGTGTAAGGTAAGCTGTCGGTAGCTTGATATGTAAACTGTTCCCCCTGTAAGGTTCAGAACAAGGTTTAATTTTCCGTAAGGATGGGTTCCTCCTTTTACTTTCCTTAAAGTCATTTTAAGTCCCTCCTTCATGTGGACATACTCTCAGATGATCACAGGATTCTGTGCATAGGTGAGAAATATAGATTTTGAATGGTAAAAGACCATTTTTCTACTGTAGATGGCTCTATGACTGTTGATTATTTTTTCTTCCATTTCCTCCTTCCTCTCATTCTTGAAAAAAACATTTCTTTATTCTAGATTATACAAGTCCTAGGCATACTAGTAATCACCAGTGGTTAGTGAATGAGTGTGGATGAAAGGAGACGAGGCTCTATTTCACGTGTGCTATGACATCATGGTCAATGAGTCCTGTGAATGGGCATCTACTGGCCTGTAATGTTTTATGGTGGTTGAAGGGGATAAGCTTTCATGGATACACATTATTTGGGGGTGGTAAGTAGTTAATAACCCTATGGAGTAAGTTCTATATTAAATGTTCATAGGGATGTGCCTCCATTGGAAAAATGGTTTCTCATCATTCATGCTTTTAAATTTTTTCAAGAATTTTTCAGGTGTTCATTTGGTTGTTCTTAGGTGCACCTTGTATAGAATCAGTATCATGCAGAGGAAACACAATATGGAAATTTAAACCATAATGTTTTAAGCTTATATTGTAGTTTATACTGTAACAGAAAAATAGGAGTGGTATTAGAAAGTTGATGATTTTTTCAGTTTTCTTCTGAAGAGGTTGCAGACTTGGACTACATCTGTTGTAAGCTAGTATTAAGGGCTATACAAAGTAGATTTAGGTATTTTTATATTACCATCGATTAGGATATGATGTTTGGTTGCCATTAAGGAGTTGCCAGATATTGAACATATTTGCAGTGTTCTCTCTGACTGATAAAGGTGCAGTTGTTTGGAGGATGGATGATACTTTGTTTAGTCTAATATATTATTTGATATTTTAGCAGCTGTGCTTGTGATTAGGGAGAACTGTTAAACATTTCAAGTTTTTATTAGAGTGCAGAGAGTACCGTTCATAAAAAACTAATTTTTATTCATCAATTTATATAGATTTTGTATTTTGATATATGCTTGGTCAAAAAGGAGTTCCATGGTGTTGAATTTATTTGCATTATTCTTACTGGTAAAAAGATGCATCTTTTTACAGGATGGCTCATACTTTGTTAGTCATGTATCATATTCTAGTTGCCATTACCAGAGAGGGCAGTTATTCATGTTCCTGTTATCTGCTATTGAATTAATATAAGCACTGTTTATGAAGAAATTTTGTTGTTGTCTATATAAGTTCTGTATCTTGTTGCCTCATGTATTACAGTTTAAGATTCTATTTCAGCGTGCAACTGTTATGGCCATACAGATGAATGCATCTTTAGTGAAGAGGTAAATCAAAATAGACTTTCAAGAGACATATATGGCAATTTTGAAGGAGGTGGAGTCTGTCAAAATTGCCAGCACAATACAGAAGGCATCAACTGTGACAAGTGCATGTCTGGGTACTTCAGACCTTATGACAGAGAACTCAATGATACTGATGTATGTCAACCATGCAATTGTAATTCATTTTACAACACTGGCAATTGTGCTGAGGGATCAGGGCTGTGTGAGTGTCGCCCAGAGTATCTTCCACCATACTGTGATGCATGCAATGATGGCTATTATGATTATCCTGACTGTAAACCCTGTGACTGTCACAGAATTGGTACAGTTGGTGGTATTTGTGAAGTGGGAGGTGGACAGTGTCCTTGTAAGGATAATTATGATGGACAAAATTGTGACCAGTGTGCTCCCAATTATTATAATTTCCCAGAATGCTTGCCATGCAACTGCAGTGACATTGGATCACTTGACGATAATTGTGATGCAGAAACTGGACAGTGTAACTGTAAGAATGAATTTGGGGGTCTTACTTGTGATCGCTGTGAACATGGATACTACGAGCATCCGACATGCACATGTGAGTATTCTGTATTTTACTGTTTAAGGTTTTGATATCTGTAATATTTCATATTTTGGAGACTCAGAGTATCTTAATCCTTTGTATAAGTATTAATCTTTTCAATTGCTTTCAGTTTGCAACTGTGATGCACAAGGGACTGAAGAAGAGATATGTGATAAGGATACAGGAGTATGCTTGTGCTTGGAAGGATTCAGTAGTGTCCGTTGTGACAGCAATGCTCCAGGATATTGGGGTTATCCTCTTATTCAAATTTGTGGTTGTCATGAGAAGGGGTCAGCATCATCCATTTGTGATGCATCTGGAGACTGTGCTTGTCTGACAGGGTTTTCTGGTCGAGCTTGTGATCAGTGTAGTCCTGGATATTACAACTTCCCAGAGTGTATGCCATGTAATTGTGATCAAGCAGGAAGTATTGGTATTTCATGTGACAAAGATGGAAAATGCCGTTGTAAACCTAATTACAGTGGAGTTCATTGTGACAAGTGCTTTGAGGGTTTCTACAATTTTCCCATATGTGAAGGTGAGTAACTCTGGCCTTGATATTGATATTGGTATAAGATGTAGAGGCCTTGTGTACATAGAGACACTCTGCCCTATTGTTTTGCTTTGCATACCTATTACACAGTTACTAGGCATTATTTCAATAAAATCATTCTACCATGCTGGTATGTATATCTTTTGTATGAAATGAGATTTTTGCTTCCTCTGCACATGATGGAAAAGTGTGTAGATATGCAAAGTTGTCATACTGACTTTAAAAAGGCATTGTTTGGTGGCCATCCACAAGTTTATGTAAATGGCCCAGTTGTGTCGTACACTATTGTCTCAATGTTAATTCACTTGCTGTGACTCCTGCTAGGTAAAATAACTTGAAATTGAGGTATTCCCATATAATGATGGGAACAGGCAACAGGGTGAACTTTGTTTACATAGTGTGTGAATGGCTTGGGCATACTATATAGTGTATGATAAAAAGTGACATTGATAAAACGTGAAAACTTTTACATCCTCTGCTTTTCCCATCAGCATTTAGAAAATTAATTTTTATTCTGAATTTTTTTCTCCCACTTAGAGTGCAACTGCAACCCTGCAGGTGTCTTAGAAACTTTTGGTGGATGTGGTGATGCTCCAGTTGGTGAGTTGTGCCAGTGTAAGGAGCGTGTTTCAGGAAGAATCTGTGATAGTTGTAAGCCACTCTTTTGGGATTTAAGACAAGAAAATCCTTTTGGCTGTGAGGAATGTGGGTGTTACACCCCTGGCACCATTGGTGGAATGGCATCTTGTGATTCAGAGAGTGGTCAATGCATCTGCAAGCCGGGAGTTGTTTCCCGTCAGTGTAATACTTGTCGAGATGGGACTTACAACCTTTTGGAAGACAACTTGTTTGGTTGCACGAATTGTGGCTGTAATGTGGGTGGCTCATTAGACAATGTATGTGATAAAAATACAGGACAGTGCCGATGTAGGCCACGTGTTACTGGCCAACATTGCGATGAGCCACTTCAACTTCATTACTTCCCAACACTGCACCAACTAAAGTATGAGGCAGAAGATGGTCACACCCCTCAGAATACTGCAGTCAGGTAAAAAATTTTCTTTTATTTCTTGCTTTTGTTGTATTATTACAGTGATTATTTGAACTCAATATTTTCAGTAATTAGATTACTGTGTTTGTGTTGTAGTGAGAGGTGTAACATGCCACTTTCAAGTTGTTTCACTGTGGTTTAAGTTGATCAGTTTTAGAATATATCCAAAAATATGAGGAATTAGTACATCACAATCATTTTTGTGTATGCTTAATGGTAGTTTTGCAGCCCCAGGACCCCTTTTATGCTTACTGTTAAATTTTTTACATTCATAATGTAAAGATGATATGTAAGCTTTTAGGTTGGAACTGTGTATGAGCTTTTATGAGTAATAAATGTTAAGAAGTGTACTGGTATATGTTAGAACAACATTTTTCTTTCTCATGTTTCATTTGGCAGGTTTGCTCCGTGAGTATTTACTGATTCTCACCTCAGTGGTCTCATATCTCTTTTGCATCACTAATTTTTGCATTTCCAATGTACATGTTCTTTTTCTGTCTCATTCCCAATGA
Organism: Panulirus guttatus; assembly: GCA_032361385.1. Taxonomy (NCBI): domain Eukaryota; kingdom Metazoa; phylum Arthropoda; class Malacostraca; order Decapoda; family Palinuridae; genus Panulirus; species Panulirus guttatus. The sequence goes on along the minus strand of JAUUDW010557425.1, from coordinate 3,376 downwards.
ATGAACGTAGATTCTCAATATTTGATAACAATTTTATAGCAAAAGTTACAAAAGCTAAGGTTGAATTTATATGGTTACCATTAAGCCTCTTATTTGAAATTTTAGGTAATCCAGGACTTTTATACGTAAGCATTAAGCACACCCTTGTTTCTTCCACCTTTTTCCTCCTGCAAAAACAGATTCAGTTTGAATGTGCTCGCTTAAGTAATTGTTTTTTATGAACACTGTTCCTCATACATATACTGATTGAATGACTTAACCAGTGATGTGACACCCCATATGTTAGTTTATGCAGAAAATGAGAATGATAAACACTAGATAAAGTCCTGCTTGGGATGCTGTTTATTGTGGAAGGAAATGACTTATTAAACATGAATATAATGTGCTTTGCAGCTGACAGCAGAGGCTTTGTTGTATTTGAAAACAACACATTATACATTCATGAATTTTGCCTTTTAGATTTGGATATGATGATGAAGTGTTCCCTAACTACTCATGGCGAGGATATGCTGTTTTTTCTGATATCCAGAAAGAAATAATCCAAGAGGTATACATTGAAAAACCATCTTTGTATCGCATGGTAATGTTTTACCACAACCCAAGTTCAAGAACAATTGTTGGCAAGATTAAAATTACACCAGACGATCCAAGTGATACTGAACAGGTAAATTTTTTCCTCCTGAAGTCATTGCTTATTACAAATATCTGTAATTTCTCTAGATGAACCAGCAAAATATTTTTTTTGCTTTACATGTCATTGTGTTTTATAGATTTTCTGTTTACAGTGTGGTTTTTTGAGACTGGAAAAATTAATCTGCTTACATGCATTGTGAAAATTTTACAGAAAGTTGATGTTCACTTTCCACCAACAAGTGGTCCACAGCTCATGACACTTATGGATGTGTCTCGTGACTTCCCTGTACCATTAGTTATGAATCCTGGTCAATGGTCCATTGCTATAGAGAATAATCAAAACCTCTTCCTGGTATGTTGTTGTATATTTCTTAGCATATTTGAGAATTGTAAGTGAAAAGCCTCTTGCATTTGCAGTACAATATTGTAGAAGGTATATCTTATATCTATTGTAATGGCTTGCTTGGCGATATATCATTTCAGGTTACTGTAGTTGGAGTACATTTTGTAGAAGTAAATCATTGTCATAGAATAGATGTCAGAGTTTTGCAGGAAGAGAGTTGATTGAAATACTCTTTATATTTATTGTTATTTGAATGTACATTGTAGCCATCACTTTTTTATCATTTCAGGATTATTTTGTGTTACTTCCTCTTGCATACTATGAAGGTACCATTCTCACCAAGAATGTGACAAATCCTTGTATAATGGGTCATAGAGATGGGAAAATGTGCTTACATTATGCATACCCAGATATTTTCCACCATAACTACATTTATGGATCAGCTGGCTATCGTAGTGTGGATGGTGAGCGAGAAGTTGTGGAATTATTTGATGATTATGAGGTGAGTTCCTGCAATAAAGATTTTTCAGATGAAGTTGTAAAAGGTGTTTTCAAGTATCATGCAAATATGTTTTGGCTAAGAGTAGCCTAACAGACCAGTAGATACCTGAAGGTGGTTTATAGTGTAGTGTACTCATTTAACCCTTGGTGTTTGGTTCTGCTGGTGTCTGATATAATGAAGATAGTGCTGCTTCTGGTTCATTTTGCTGAGTAATGAGACTCAGGCACCAAGAGTGCTGTCATTGCTATGAATGTTTGGCCATTACAAGGCAGTTATGCTTGTGGTAATTTTTCTGACACCTCATGCTCAAAACTTGAAGTTTAAAAGTATGATAGGCCCTGCTTTTGCAGTCCACATTTGAACTGAAAATCAGGATCAAGCCAGCATTTGCTTTTTTGCCATACACAAGGTTTCTGTTGATGCTGAGCTCCAAATCTAGACTCACACTACCTTTCTAAGAAGATCCCTTTGTTTAGATTTGTCCTTCCATATTTAGGCCCAGAAATGTGTCTTTTGCATTTGCAATACACTTTTGTAGAAGTTGTATCTTATAACCATTGATATATATAGTTTAGCCAAATATCATTTCAGGCTACTGTAGTTATTGTACATTTTGTTAAAGCAAATCATTGTCATAGAAAAGATTTTAGTTTTGCGAGCAGAGCTTTGATTGAGATACTGTTTTTTTGTTAATTTGATGTACATTGCAGTCATCACTGATTTTATCATTTTATGATACTTTCCCTTGCATGCTCTGAAGATTCTCTTCTCACCAAAATTAATCAGAAGCAGCATTATCTTCAATATATCAGATCCCAGCAGTGCAATAAGAAAAAAAAAAAGTTTTTTTTCACTTCTTCCAAAATTCTTAAATATTTTCCCTTGTCTCTTTTTTTCTCTTTCATTAACCTCTATATTTCAGTAAAGGCCTGGTCTTGATATGGACTTTTGCCCATTACTGGAGCCTTCACCGTAAAAGAAAAGAAGTCATATGAGAATATTACCCCTTTTGTTGTTCACTAGCTGTGATTTCAGTACTTGTCATTCCCATCAGTTACGTTCCATGCATGTTCATTTTTCTCTGTTCTTCATGGGTCATAAAAATGTACTAGTCTTATAGATTTATGCCCAACTCTTTCTCTTCAAGGAGAACTACATATGCTTGCATCTGTTTCTTCATCTGGGATACTGTCAAGTTTTATGGATTTCCATTTGAGCCTGGTAATATCCTGTTGTCTTTGACATTTAACACTGCGCTTACACTTTCCCATATTTTGCCCCATACCCACTATGCCATCTTCTCTATAATCCCTCTACCATCCCCACAGGTTCACTGTATGTAAGTGGGAGTGGAGTTAAAGGTATTGGAGAGATTTAATGATTTTTTTTTATATGATTTTGTATGTATTTGATTTTTCATGTATCTTTAAGATATCATATTCAGTGATGTGAACTTCAGTTTTATTTGTAGTTTAACAAACACAAATTTGAAGTATTATTATAGGTAGCCAGTGAAAGAATCTCTGATCTAGGAGCCTTTATAGTTTATCAGCCAAGCTAACTGATAGATGAAGAATCTTAGTTGTCACCTTATACACAGTTTTAGATGATATGATAAATACATTGGAAATATTTTGTTAAAATTCTAAATGCTTAGTTAAATGCCTGAGTTTGAAAGACTGAACTTGTCTTTTATTTTTTCATTTTTGTATTTGTTATTATTTATGATATATTACCTGCCACTCAATGTTTTTTTGTAATTATTTTTATCCAGGTTTTATTAGAACTTGAAACCCAGCCAATGGCATGGTTGAACCACAATCAACCTAATGTTCAGTATGACCTTCGTCTTGCTCGTCCAGGACATCATATACTTCTTATCAACTATTACACTCCAA
>JAUUDW010557314.1:0-12035 GCA_032361385.1 Panulirus guttatus | reverse complement strand
ACTACTCGTCTCAATCCCTGTGTCTCTTATCATGAATCATGCTAATGAGAACGTTCTCAGAGTGCCTCTAGAATGCATTTCTCTGAATAACAGGGTTCACAATTTGTTTGATATTGCTAGCGAAGGGACGAGTACGGACAATGGTTTCGTGCAAATGTTGAGCACTGTATTTGATGGAGGGTTTGCTCTTCATCTTGAACTACATAGGTGCATAAACTTTCATTATAAATTCAACTAGTATTTGCAAAGTATTTGAAGGCTCAGATGTTGTAGCATAGAGAAGTAACTCTCGATTTGCTGTTGTCAACCACTGTGAGTGACACATTTTCCCTGGATTACGATGTGATAGTGCATCATCCACTGTACCTTTACAGATTGCTTGCTGATTATCAAAAAGTATTTTTGATCAGTACTCATTTCATCAGAGTCTACTTCAACATCCTCTGATTCAATAGCCTTGAAATTTATATCAACTAGAATTTTCTCACAGTCTGGCAAATCTTTGCCAACTTCTTCTGTAAATCCAACTGGTCCACTTGTTTTACCATCCATGGTTGTGATCAGATGCCTTAAAGGAATTTCATCGGCATGAAGCTGGCAAATAAAACATTGCAATGACTTGCAAATATTTTGTTTTAGAAGCATTATTACTCCACTTTTAGGGCCTGTATTTACAGCAGTGCCATCGTGCCCAATTACTCCTAAATATGTTAGATCAACATTTGATGAAATGAGAAAACCTTGCATTTCTTTTGCAATATCCCTGCCATTTCTGGTTGTTGAAGTAACATGGGTAATAAAGTTTGATCCTGGCTCTTGTAGAAGACAAATATGCTCATTTACAACATTTTTTTGAAAATCTGCTGTCTTTCTGTTCTCTGACAATAGTTTTATACTTGCACACATCAAAGTAAATGGCAAAGGGATTAGTTGTGTCCATCTCACTGCACTGTTGACTTTCACTGCGTGCTTTTTGCCTTTCAAGGTGAATGTTGTTTCTGTCAATACCTAAATTGGTATTGCTTTCACCAGATTCACCTCTATCCTGCAGTACTGAACTGGAAATAGTTGCAGCTACCCTGTCTGATACGCTTGTTCTGTCATAAGCACGTGTTACAGCTGAAAGATTATAAGTCAGTTCATTTTTACTGAATCTCCTTTGCACTAGGACGTAACACTGTTTCATAGTCTGAGTTTGTCTCTGATTGTGAGGCTGAAGGAAGAACTACAAGAGATGAAGATGAATGGCCTAATTCAATATCTTGTTTATGTTTCTTAATTTTGCTTTCAGACCTTTTTCTAATCCTCAAGCTTTCTTGACACTCTACACTTACACCTCCAATTATCATCTTTCTCTCTGACATTTGATCAATCAAAAATTCATGTTCATTTCTAGGAACTTTCTTTATAGCTGGATAACTGCAAGAATTCAAATTTGGACATTTACAAGCAGCAATATCAAAGAGCGCTTTTGCATGGTTCTAAAAGTCATTGAGCTTTACTTTATACGAGGCAATATCTTTTTTATCTTCATAGTGATATGAAAGTCTCTTGTATTTTGTGCGATATCTATTGATCATATCTTTAATATGCTTTTTTTGATACAATAGGAATTGATGCTGATTGCCAGATTTCTATAACAAAGTCAGTAACTACTTCACAAATACCTGAAAATGCTGGTTCCTTTGAAGGCAAGAATATTAATTTATTTTGCTACAACATGCATGCTTTCGTCAAATTCTCATACAGTATGCTAGTAAAACAGTTTGTTTCAGTTGTTCTGGTTGACCAAATGTAGGGCATCTAGATGCCTGCCTAGTATTGTTGCTTACCATTTCATTGATGAAAATAAACATATAACACAATTCCTCTAAAAGCACTCAAATGCAACTGAGAGACGAGCTATCATTTTGCTGGTTGGGTCAATGAAATCCAAGCTCTCACTAACTTATCACATGATCGACAATTCAACTTGAGCCATGTGGATAAAGAGCACATTATTGGCTAATTTCTTTGAGGAAATAATGTTCTGTGCTTAATATAACCATTTAATGGGAAACTACTTCAGCTTGGATAGAAACTTGATTTTGTACTTATGGATGAAAAAATCTATTGCTTTCATCATTCATGGATTAGATTAGTTGGTGAAATATTTATCTTAAACTTTTCACAATATCTGAATGTATCGAAAACATCATTATCATAGCACCTATGGCTGAAGATTATTGCAGTTATATTTTTAAAAAAATTTTCAAAATGGGTGGTGTTTTTAGTAAAATGCTATATCTTTAATTTTCTTGAAGCTGAAGGAATTGTTCAATGACTTCCAGATTTCAGAAATACTTTAAGCATATTTCTATAAAATTAACCCTACCCCACTTGAAAATAACATTTTCAGCTTTAGCTTTTTTCTATAAATATATATTTTTGATACCTTATTTTTCAATTTATGACCCCCTAGGAGGAGGGGCTAAAGATGTTGGTGCAGAGAACTCATATTTTTTGCAGAATTTTTTCTAATGGATCCACAAATTTTCTGCACTATCCCCATATGAATATAAAAAAAGTGTAAAAGCGATACACCCAAGTAACCATACCCATGACAGACTGGTAACCAAGGAAGGTTTGTCATGACACTTTCTGGAACTAGTGCCACCAGCAGAAAGAAGTGCAATGGGACAAAGTCAGTGCCATGTATGTATGTACACTGTCAAGAGAAAGTGAAAAAGAAAATTAGGCAAATAGTGTAGGAAATGTGATGTTGGTTTGTGTTTTGGTATGTGCTTCAGAGACTTTCAGTCCCTGGACAATGATTAAACCAACATACAGCTCAAAATGTAAGTAAAAGTGTTATGTGAATAACTGCTTAAAATCTAGTGTACATGAAAGCAGAAAGTATAAACAATGCAAATGTGTAGCATTTCGTGCCTGTGTAAGATAACAGAGAAAAATGTATGAAGTGATAGAAAACAAACAAAGCAAACCACCATTTCCACCTTTTTTATCAAAAGATAAGGAAAAATCACCAAGGACTTTCTGGTGTCAGGTTCATCTATATCTTACCTTCACTCAAACACACCAAAACAAAGTTTTAATTTGTTGAGATATTGATTTTCACGTACTCTCCACCGATGAATATTCTCCATTCCATTTGCCATTTTCAGTCAGATTGTTTATGTACCTCCATGTTCCATTGCATATATAAATGGAGGAAATCTTCATTCTTTTGAGACTTATTTCAGCATGCAAATGCAGTATTTAGCATATCTTTCATAACTATAATGATATGATTGCCAAACCACCACTCATGCATCTTTATCAGTAAGATATTGAAAACTGCTGTTAACTCCTCAAAATGTAGTGTGGTAGTGAACAATACCCAAAATATCTTACTTAGAGTAGTGGAAGTAGAAAAGATGACTTAATTCCATTTTTGTACAAAAGCTATTTGAAAAACAGCAGAGAAACAAGTTTGTGTGAGACAAATTGAACATGCATTTTGTTATGAAAGAGAATGCTTAATTCTTCTTTTCTTAGGTGGCATTAGTGTGCATGGTACTGATCTTTCTACATCTAAGATCCACACTAACCAGTTCATAACCAGAATGTTGCTTTGCTTGATAAAAGTTAAAGAGTATACTTGAACTTTATATGATAACATTTTGTTGTTACACTCAGTTTATATAACCTTTCTGACTAGTTAACTCAGTTTGATAAAGAGGTTGCAAACAACTTGATTAGAATTTGTTATATGCATTATTATCTTTTTATGGTATTTGTATTTATAATTCAATGTTGATCCCTACAGGTTGATCCCACCTATTGGGCTACTTGCTGGAATGTATGCAACTGTCGTCCACTTCTTCATTTCTGGTCCCTATTCTCACTTCTGGAATTATTGGCAAGCTGGTTGTCAGAAAGCCTGGTGGCGTGATATCTTGTTCATTAATAACTTTGTTAAAGATCCAATTTCACCTGAGATACCGGGCGATGTAAGTTATACTGGATAGTATTCTTTCAGTTTTTCAAGTGCATCACATTAAAATCTAGTTCTGTTGTTCTCATTTGACCCCATTTACTTAAACAAACATATAAGCCTCTCGCGATCTCTATCTAATTTAATGGTTATCACATGTGACACCTGCATATTGAATAAGAGGATAGATTTTTTTTTTGTAATTCTGTTATTGTCTCTGTCCTGTATGCCCATGCAAAAGTGTCAGTGTTCAATCCATTTATCACAAATGACCTGTTTTTCCTCAGTGCTTAGGCCAGTGTTGGTATTTAGCAGTTGACACACAGCTTTACTTGGTGGCTCCCCTCATCATTTTACCCCTCTACTTCTACAATGCTGCAGGTAAGTTTTTGGAAAGCTATAGATTTCTCACAGTCCCTTCTATTTCTACAACTCTCTAGCTATGTTAGTTTGTCCATGGAGAACAGTCCCTTTCAAGGCCGGATGTGAGATGTGGTATAAAATGGGCTCAAAAAATGAAAAACAGAGTAGAGGGAAAATAGAATTAGTATTGGAGGAGTGGAAAACTTGCCATTTAAAAAGGAGCAGGTCATAACTGATAGAAGGAACACAAGAAGGTAAAGAGCTCCATATCTAAGTGGCGTAGGTAAAGCATCAGACATGACTATGGCCCAATATTGGCTTGTATCCTCACAGTAACCTAAAATATATTGTAATGTCAAATTCTGTCTCTATTCTATGAAGTTACTTTTTGCCTTTGATGCTTGCCAGATTCTAATTTACATAAGTAGCTTTGTCACCTGTGAAGTTTGGGTAGGATATGAAAATTGCTGTAGCCATTAAAGTGTAACTTGTAATTTATATTTCATTTATGATTACTCCAAGAAGCAAGGGTGAAGATTTGTCGAGGTTTTCAGAAAAGGGGACACAATGCTGAGGAGAAGAGATTGGTGAGAGTAAATGAGCTTGGAAAGGAGACTTGTCTGAAGAAATACCTGGATAGACTAAGCGTAGAATGGAAAAAGGTGAGAATAAATGAAGCAAGATAAACGGTTGTGGAAAAGGAGGTATTTAGGGAAGCAGAGATAGCATGTATAAGAGATACATCTGGCATGTGAAAGTTGGGAGGTGGACAGATTAGAAAAGGTAATGAGTGGTAGAATGAAGAAGTAAAGTTGCCAGTGAAAGAGAAAAGAGATGTATGAGGGTGGTACTTACAGGGACATTTGGGTGCTACTTACATGGAAGGAGTGCAAATGATTGGGATGTGTATAAGAGAAAGAGAAAGGAGATCAAGAGAAAGGTGCAGGGGTTGAAAAAGAGGACAAATGAGAGCTAGAGTGAGAGAGTATAGTTAAACTTTAGAGAGAATGAATATGTGTTTTTAGAAGAAGGTAAATGATGTGAGAAAGACAAGAGAACATATGGGAACATCGATGAATGGGACAAAAATGGAAGCAATAACAGGTAGTGTTAAAGTGAGGAAGAGATGGAGTGAGTATTTTGAAGGATTGTTAAATGTGTTTGATGATAGAGTGGCAGATATATGATGTTTTGGTCAGGGTGGTATGCAAAGTGAGAGAGTCATGGAGATTGGTTTGGTGAAGAGAAAAGAGGTGGTGAAAGCCTTGCAGAAGATGAAATATGGCAAGGCAGCTAGAGTGGATGGTACTGCAGTTGAATTTATTAAGAAAGGGGATGACTGTGTTGTTGACTGGTTGGTAAGCATATTCATTGTATGTATGAATCATGGTGAGGTGCCTGAGGATTGGAGGAATGCATGTATATTACCTTTGTGGAAAGGCAAGGGGAATAAAGGTGAATGCTCAAACTACAGAAGTATAAGTTTGTTGAGTAAACCTGGTAAGTTATATGGATGGTTATTGATTGAGAGGATGAAAGCATGTACAGAGCATCAGATTGCAGTGTGGTTTCAGAAGCGGTAGTGGATGTGTAGATCAGGTGTTTGCTTTACAGAAATGGTGAGAAAGATACCTAAAAAAACAGATGGACTTGTATGTGGCATTTATGGATCTAGAGAAAGCGTGTGATAGGGTTGATGGAGATGCTTTGTGGAAGGTATTAAGAATATGTGGTGTGGGAAGTAAGCTTCTGTGAGCGAAAGAAGTTTTTTATCATAGTTGTAAGGTAAGTGTACGAGTTGGAAGAAAGGAGAGTGAATGGTTCCAAGTGAAGGATGGTCTGTGGCATCAGTGTGTGACATTACCTTGGTTATTTAATTTGTTTATGAATGTGGTGGTGAGGGAGGTAATTGTAAGAGTTTTGGAGAGAGGGGCAAGTCTGTTGGGGATGAAAGGGCATGGGAAGTGAGTCAGCTTTTGTTTGCTGTTGAGACAGTGCTGGTGCCTGATTCAAGCGAGAACCTACAGATTTGGTGACTGAGTTTGGAAGTGTGTGAAAGGAGAAAGTTGAGACTAAATATGAATAAAAGTGAGATTATTAGGTTCAGCAGGATTAAGGGACAAGGTTAGTTGAGGTATAAGTTTGAATGGAGAATTGGAGGAAGTGAAGTGTTTTAGATATCTGGAAGTGGACATGGCAGTGAATGGAACCATGGAAGCAGAAGTGAGTAATAGGGTGAGGGAGGGGGCGAAAGTTCTAGGAGCACTGAAGAATGTGTGGAAAAAAGAGAACGTTATCTCGGAGGGCAAAAATGGGTATGTTTGAAGGAATAGTAGTTCCAACAATATCATATAGATGTGAGGCATGGTCTGTAGATAGGGTTGTGCGGAGGAGGGTGGTTGTGTTGGAAATGTAATGTTTGAGGACAGTATGTGGTATGAGGTGGTTTGATCGAATAAGTGATAAAAGGGTAATAGAGATGTTTGGTAGCAAAAAGAGTGTGGTTGAGAGAGTAGAAGAGGGCGTGTTGAAATGGTTTGGACATATGGAGAGAATGAATGAGGAAAGGTTGACAAAGAGGTTATATCTGTCAGAAATGAAAGGAACAAGGAGGACTGGGAGACCATATTGGAGCTGGAAGGATGGAATGAAAAAGATTTTGAGCAATCGCGGCATAAACATGCAGGAGGGTGAAAGACGTGCATGAAATACAGTGAATGGGAATGGTTTTGTATACTGGGGTCTACGTGCTGTCAATGGATGGAACCAGGGCATGAGGAATGTCTGGGGTAAACCATGGAAAGGTATTTGGGGCCTGGTTGTGTATAGGGAGATGTTATTTCTGTGCATTACACATGACAGCTCATGTATGGATGCAAGCAGATGTGGCCTTTCTCGTCAATTTCCTGGTGTTACCTCGCTGACACAGGGGGCAGCAGTTGGGTGTGAGGGAGAAGAAGAGAATTGATATGTTATCTTAATTTTTTCCATGCATTTTGTTCTGTTTCCTGTGGGGTGAGATGGTGTCGGAAATGGATGACAGCAAGCAAGTATGAATGTGTTCATGTATATTTGTGTGTATGTATATATATATGTATGTATGTGTATATGTATGTATGTATATATATGTATATTTGTATGTCCATGTGTTTTCATATATCTGTATGTATGTGTATGTGAGCCGATGTGCCTTTCTTCATCTGTTTCCTAGCGCTACTTTGCTATCGTGGGAACGTTGATCAAGAATGAAAAACTATTATCCAAGGACAAATTTTTGGAGTGAAAAGTTGTTTGATTAGACTGTACCCCTAATGATCCAGCCCCTCCACAGGTGACTTTGACTCCTGGTGTAACTTACAGCTGGCAAGGTTCAGTAACAACTAAATAACAATTGACTGCTAAATACATCTTTAAAGACTGTTGGTTCCTTCGATAAATCATGTGCAGAAGGTGAAAGTACTTGAACTGGATGGTGAAGCTATGCCACCAATCTTTCCCTCAAAAAATTTTCAATGTATCCCCAGGCAGGACTCCCCAGATGATGGTATTTCATGATTTTCAAAAATAATGAAAAAATATTCAATTTCATCAGTTCATGGGAAATATCAAGAAAAGTTAGAAAAAAAGAAAACCTAATATATTAACCATGTTTGTTGCTCTACTCTGCTGTTTTGCTGCACTGCATTCTATGCAAAACTTTCATTACATTTCTTTTCAGCAAGCTGTTCACCAGGATTTTCTCATCCTACATGCCACCTTGTCCATAGGACACAACATCCCCCAGCCTATCGTGTAACGCAATCAACAGTCCTTCAGAATCTCATGTCATCTCTTTTTCATGTCTTCTTTGCCTACTCTCCGTCTCTTTTTGATGTCTTCTTTGCTTGCTACCACTTCCCAATCTGTTCCATTCTGTGTTATTCCTGTTTATTCTCTTATTTTCTTTACTCCAATCACCTTGTTCCAACACATTTTCTTCATCTCCCTGAAGTATATTGATAGTCTCTCAACTCATCTATCTATCTGTCTACCTATCTACCCATTTCTCTGATGCCTTTTCCCTCCTGGAACTCCCTCAAGGAGATGGCCATGGCAATAGAGTCTCCATAACTAGTAAATTCCAGTGCCACTTTCTAGCCTTTAGTGCCTCACTCTTAACAAGCCACTAGCAGAGGGCAAGTCAAGCGCAGTGTTTGTAAAGACTCAGACATAATGTTCTTACTGACTACTACTACTTAACGTTACCACCCAGTATTCTCACTAACTACTTCTACCTAATGTTACTGCCTAAAGCTCCGACCTAAATGTTCCTAAATCAACTATTTTATGTCTATTGCTCCTACCATTTTGCCAAAAGGCAGGGTTAGCACATAGCACTGCAGGAAAATCTAGAGTTACGAAGAATGAGCTGTACAATCTAATTGTTGTGAAGTGTTATGGACGACATAGAGAGATTGTATGCTTGTGGACAGAATGCCAGTAGTCCTAGTGTGGGTGAGGCAGAAAGAAAAGACAGCTACCTGGGTCAGAGGAATGCAGCTTGACAACCACTGAAGTGTTGGCTCACTACGCAACCATCACTAACCTTCCTGATACCCAGACAGTTAGTACTGATAACATACCTCCATGGTCACAGGCTACCTACCAACTACTACCTTCTACCTCATTTATCATTGCCCTGTTTAAAGTACGGAAAGGGGGTGTAGAGACAGAGTATGGTGGTGAGGTATGGTGGCTAGGAGCAAGCTTGTTTGCAAATGACACTGTGTTGTTTGCTGAGAGTGAACAGGAGTTACAGGAGGCTGTGTGTTTTATGATGTGTATGAGCATAGCTGATTGAAGGTAAATGCAAGTAAAAGTAAAGTGATGGTATTTGAAAGGAAACAGAGCAAAATTATAGATTTTGCAGAGCCTTATAGAGTGAGAAAAGAAAGTGCACTAAACTATGTAATAGATATGGAGGGAGAAAGACTGGAAGAGATGACAGAATCTAAGTATGTGGGAGCTATCTTGGATAAGTTTGGTGATATGGAAGGCAAGGTGAGGAAGAGAGCAGTACAGCGGAGTATAGTCACTTGGCCCCTTAACAGAATGATAAAGGGTAGAGGTGTAAGCGTGGAAGTGAAGAAAGGATTCGGGGCCAGCATAGTCCTTCTTACCCTAACCTATGCAGCTGCAACATGGACGTGGGTTAAGCCACAGAGGTCAAGAATGCAGGCTGTGGAAATGAGATATTTGAGAGGAGCATGTGATATGACTAGATGAAATGAAGAAAGTAATAAGGGGGTGTATGAGGTATTTGGTACTGCTGGGAATGCAAAGGGAATGAATTGTGGAGTGGTAGAGTGGGTGAAACATAATACTTTGAGGTGTTTTGGGCATGGAGAAAGAATACAAGATGGGAAGTTTACAAGGAGAATGTATGATAGTATGATTAAAAGGAGTGAAGTGAGAGGAGGACCACCTGTGACATGGGGAAATAGAATGGAAGAGTAGTGGAGGGAGAGAAATGGTGAAAGAATGCATGGAATTCTGTATGCAAAGGAGGCATGTAAGGAAAGGGATAAGGGGAGACTCTTTTGATGTGACCATCCAATTGATGGGAGTTCCCGAAGGAAAGGGTGTCAGATATATAAGTAGATAGATACATTCAACCTCCATACCTTGCTCTAGACCCCCAAATGCTTTCTTATGCACCTCCCAATCTATTGCATTCCTTCCTTGCAGATGCTGTTCATAAAACTCTTTTTTCTCTTTCACTCTCTATTGCATGCTGTACATTTCAACCACTCATATGAGTACTGTTTCTCAAAATTCCTTTGACACCTCTTCTCCCTTTGTTTTATGTATTATTACTTTATGCCACTCCTCCTCCAATATCTTTTGGTATTTTTGTACATAGGCCTCTTTTCCAGACTCTCACTTTCACCACTTCTTTCTCACATTTGTTATTTCATTTGATCCTGAAACCACCGCAAAGAATCAAACCTTCCCCCACAAAGAAATGCCACAGATTCCACCTGCTGTCACCCTCAGCACATTCATATCCAACAACTTTTCCGTCTTGCAGCAGTAAGTTAACACACAAACCATTAATGTCCATTGACCCCCCAACCCTGCTTGACTCCAATCCTCACTCACCCATGTATTCTTATTACGTATTTTTTTCTGAACTAGGTATTCGCAGTCATCAATCCATTTTTAGCACCATTAACCCCCAAGTGGACATAAAGCTTACTCTTGCTTAACTAACCACTTCAGTAATCCGTAAGGCTGATTCACCCTTTTCATCACATTACTGTTATATCACGTCACATCACTGTACCATTTATTCACACCATCCATCATGATTCCATCCAGTTCGTGCTCAACCTAAGAGTAGGTATGGCGCCTCATAGATTTGGGCTTAAGAAACTTGCATTAATTGCACTTTTGTTAGATGAAAAAAAAGGAGTTTAACCCTAGAAGTGGTTATGAATACATAAAGCCTTGAAGAAAAGAAAAGTTGAAGGTGAATACTGGACTCTTTACAAGGAGCTGAAAGATGATGAAGTTAAATTTTTTCAATATTTCAGAATGTCAAAATTCAAATTTAAGTATTTGCTTAAAAGAAATAGAGAGAGACCTTTTCAAGAAAAGCACTACCTTCCGGGAGGCTATTTCACCAAAAGAAAGACTGGTTGTTTGCTTAAAGTGAGTATCAAACCTACTGTATTATTACACTTCTTTTATTTTGTTCATTACGCAAAGGTAGAAAATTTGTTAAGGATGTGTGCAATTTCATTTTAAAGATTTTATAGGTTCTGGAAGTGGTTGTCCATGTCCGGCACCATCACGTCACATTAAGATATTCTTCCTGAGAAACAATGACGTGAAGGAACTGATACATGCTGGGTGCATGACGGTGACGTGACGTTTGGTGAGAACAGGTCCATTCGATTACATGTGAGAAATTTTGACGGAATGGTGATTTGACGTGATGAATGGTGTGAATCAGCCTTTATTTACAAATCTCCCCTCCTCCTCCACCCCCAATAAATATAAAATTGACAAAACAGAAACACATACATACTGAAATGACCCGACAGGCACTAAAGGATTGGCCTCGCAGCTCAGTTTTAAACTCCAACCCAGTAGACATAAACCCATCAGAAACCACACTACCCAGAAAAGTCTTGAATCACACTCTCCACTTACTCCTTGGACATCATCCATCACAACAACACTACAAACACCATGTCTACATATCCCATATGCCCATGATGAAACTATGATTAAAGGCTGATTCACACTATTCATCTTCTCACCGTCACATCATGTCACTTCACCGTTCTCTCAAAATGTCTTCATATAACATACGTGCAATTAATGCATGTTTCTTAAGCCCAAATCTATAAGGCACCATGCCTACTCGGAGGTTGAGCACGAACTGGACAGAATCGTCATAAATGGTGTGAATACATGGTATGGTTGACAGAACGGTGACATGACGTGATGTGACAGTGATGTGATGAATAGTGTGAATCAACCTTAAAAAAAAGCACTTACTACTCAATAGCTCTGTACTCTTTGCACATAGATGCACACACAACACAAGACTTTATGACATGTAGTCCTGACTGGTGGATGTTGACAAACTTCCTGAGTGCTGCAGGAGCCTCATAAAGATAGAAAAGACTCTTTGGATTTGAATTAT
>JAUUDW010556981.1:0-12038 GCA_032361385.1 Panulirus guttatus | reverse complement strand
TCTGACTAAGACCCTTTGTGACCCCTGTAATCCTTTTGCGCTACCGCTCACAGGATGAGTATGGGGTGCACAATGAATTTGCCGGGGTTTTCCTGGCACAAATCAAATCATTTTGATTCAAATGTATGTAGTGGCGTACGTGCTTTAATAGTTCTACCGAGACACTATCATTTGCGTCACTAGGCAGAGGCTTCAGCCTCATCATGGGATTAATTTTAGGTATTTTGTCCTCATCGCTCGGTATACCTTAGATCTTACCACGCGTTCATTACTTTAGTGAGGGAGTCGCCAACCTCGACCATGTTATTAACACGGCAGCTTTAAGCTCTTGACTGGATATGTTACATATTCTCTTTAGCCCGGCGTTACGACCCTTAGGTCTTTGAACCAACCCTTAAGGATTAAGTGAAAGACCGGGACTTCATAGTTAAGGGCCGTACTTTCGTGCTCAGGAGTCGTGCCGTAGTATTGAAGGGTCGTACCCCCTGGTCAAAGGGTTAAACTAGTGGCTTGTGGAACGACTCTGAAGAAAAATCCTCAGTGGTATCGCGTTTAACGTCACCAACGGTGACGCATCAACGGGCCGCCCGGGGTCGAACCCTCATGGGTCCGATCATGGTCGCGGCAGTCGGTCCACAGTCTGCTCAGCTGTTCATCGTCCTTTCGGGGCTTATGGATAGAATGGGTACCTACCTATCGTAGGCTGGGATATATTATTTGTAATTAGATAGCCTTGTGAGGAGCATTTTCCAGTGCCGTCTAAGCTAAGATAAAAAGAAGAACAGTGTAACTGCACTTGCAAAGTGACCTTGAAATATGGAGAAAAAAGTTGAATGCACAAAGACTTCTCTATCAAGGAATAAAGTATGAAAACTGAGTTGAATGCACAAATTACGTTGCTAATTTTATTACAAAAGTAATGTAGTTTTTTTCATCTTATAATATACAGTAATCACTGTCCATTGTCTAATAATTCCGTATAAGAAACTGTGTGTTATATAGATTTGGTAAACAATATATAAACTGTGTGCATTAGGAAAAAGATCACAGCCTCTCATTACCTTCTGTTATCTTGCCAAACAGAGCAGAGGTTGATAATGACGGAACAGATTCTCTGATAAGACTGAAGGTTCATAATGTTAAGACTGATATCACCCAAGGCTGATAACCTCCTAATTGCCGAGATTGATATCTCATGTAAAGATGGATGTCTTCTAATGTGAAGATTGATATCTTCTCATGTTAAGATGATCATCTTATAAATATCTCATAATGTTAAGATTAATATCTCATCGCTCTACGATTGGTATCTGCGTCTGTTAAAGTTGGTGTCTCCCAGTGTTGAGACTTTTGTCTCCCAGTGGTGAGGGATGTCTCTAAGTGTTAATACCGGTGTCTCTGTAGTAATGATTGATGTCTCCCACTGTTGAGACGGATGTCGCATAATGCTGAGACCGGTGTCTCTCTCTTTTAAGATTGATGACTCCCAGTGTTGAGACTGATGCCCCTGAATATTAAGAGTAATACCCCCTAGAGTGGAGATGGAATTCTTCTCGAGTGACGAATGGTATCTCCTGGTGCCAATTGATGATGCTAATCTTGAGTGACCAGTTTGGTTGTTTCTAGTGTTGTGACCCACAGATCAGAGTGGAGCTCATGAATGACATCCACGATACATTTGTGCATGGTCTCGTGTAATAACGTTTTCCGTGGTTGTTGAGAAGGAAAATGTTTCAGGGCGGATTTAATGTAATTTGTCGTTGTCGAGCGAGGGAAGGTGTGACGAAGCATGACTTTGCATTCCGTTACACTCATTGTCTATCGCCGGTGGAAGTCATTATGAACGTTACTCACAGACGTGCCTCTCCTAAAAGGTAAACAGGACGCGGCCACGTCGGCCATAAAGGCCCCTCCACACCCCTGGTGACGTAGCGGCCCTGTCAGCAAAGTGACGTGGACAAGACTTCGTAACCAGCGTGAAATGACTCGAATCCCTTCAGCCTACCACAGGCCGAGACTGGTTCCCACTTGGTCTTAACGTCAAACTCGAACCTCTGGCCTCGAACTGTGATCATAAATAAGAAGATATACATCAGGGTATCCCCTTTTTATCCTCCTCCTCCTCCTCCTCCTGTCCAGAGTAATAGCAAGGTTACCCAACCGAGGTGCCTAGAGGAGAACCCCTAACTGGTCATCGTCACCATAGGATAACTATGGTTACGACTTCTCAGAGTGCAAAATATCCTTGTTAACGTGAACTGTAAATGATTCCAAAGTAACCTGAATATTTTAACTTGCTGATTCCAAAAATAATTTGACTAATGTAACATACTGATTCCAAAGTTAGTTTCCTGAATAATATACCATGTTGATTCCAAATGAAATCTGAATAATGTAACTTATTGACTACAGTGTAACCTGAATAATGTGACTAATTGATTTTAACGAAGATTGACTACTGCAACTTACTGGTTCCAGAGTAGTCTGAACAATGTAACTTATTGATGACAAAGTAACTTAAATGAATGTAACTTATTTACACACAGTTGTTTTCCCCATTCATGTATCTTGAACTTAGAGCACGATGGCACAACCTCTGAGCACTCTAATAGTATAGCCAGTCAACACACGGTGCTACTCTTAGGTACTAGTATGCTGCACTGGCCTTTGACCTGACTCATAAAGGTAAAGTCGAAGGCTAAGAGTCAAACGGTCGTGGTCAAGGAGTTAGGACAAAGTGCATGACAAATAAAACAGAAAAAATTGAAAATAAATTAGATTTTGAAAAGATGTACAGCGTAAATAAATTAGATTTTAATAAGATGTACAGCGTAACCTTCGACCTTAGAAGGATGTTTTATCACAATAGCGATATCATTTACTCTCGTACGTGAGACTGTTTACAGCTGGGTTCATCATTCGTTACCAAGAAAATGGAGAAAGGTATAATGCAGCCAAAACACCGTAGGCCAGTTTTGTGGGCCTCCCCGTTGTATTCACTTCTTATGGGCCTTCCCGTTGTAGGCAAGTCATGTGGGCCTTTCCGATGTAGGCCCAAGTTCCTTTTCTCAAGAAACTGAGTAGACTTACTTGATTGGGATTTTAATATAAAGATTCATGCTGTGAATTTAAAGGTGAAACAAATGCAGACTCTGATGAATTATATCCATCTAGATGTCTACGCAAAATCTTTTTTGATGCATTTTTTTTTAATAAAGCAAGCTTATTAAAATGTATTGATCAGCAGAAGAAATACATATTCTTTTTCGATCATTGATGTCGGGACAGACGACTTTGTCGTGACTGACATCGTCACAAGACTCTTTCGCAGACAACGTCATCTAAGGCGTTGTCTTTTTTTTCTTCTCCTTAAACTCGGTTCTTTTTGTACTGCTGTCTCCTCTTTATGTCATCTTTGTGGTGATATCTTAATTTCCCTCGAATTCAGTACTGCTCCATCCACTGTTGCATTTCATGTATTAATATCAGAACTTCTTTCAATTCCTTTACGAACTTCTAATTCAATACCATATCAAGCAGAATCAGTGATTGTGAGTACTGTATCCCAGCGCAGTCGCACACTTTTATCCTTATTCATCCGTCAGTCATTGTCATCATTCCTTTCAGACCAAGAGTTCAGCACCGTCACGTTCATTAACTTGACTTTTACCCCAGTCTCTGTATGAACCTTTACTTCAGCAGTACCGTAGCGAATGGTCTGACACATGAATCAACCCGTGCCACAGTCCCTGCCTCAACTTCTTGGTCACCCTTCTCTCTTTACGCATGTGTATCACTTCTTATCTCGTCCCCTGTATGAATCTCAATGAGTTCCAGAGTTTAGGGTAGTTCACGAGTCAGTTATCCCAGCTCTTGTGTGGAACCTGGACAACAACACTTGTGTCAGCAGGTATCCCGGTTCACAATCCAACCCTGGTCTCCATTTCTGCTTGCATATCTAACTCAGAATTCTCTCATCTGATCGTTCATCACCTCTGTCTCTTCCTTTATCTTGACTTCAGCTTACTCTTCGTTTCACTTTTCTCCGTAGGGTATCTTTGGAACCTACTGTGATCTTCTCTATCTCAGTCTCAACTCGTCGTTTAACCCCTTTTATCAGTCCATAATTTGGGCCGCATCCATTCGTCTTCTATTCGCGGGTCTCGGAGAAGTTAAACAAGCAGGGTAAGTTTTTACAAAACAAAATGTGTCTTCAGCGTGATATCGTTTTAGCTTTATTGTGGTGTGGGGGTTTCTCCTCTAGCACTAGATGTGCTGACTATCTAGGTAATGGGTGGCTAATAGAAGCATATGGTGGCTGTAACTGGAGAGAATGACCCAAGTATGTATTCCTCGTACATTGCTGCCGTCTTGGCAGTTCTGTTCCATGAGATATCTGCAGAGTTTCTTGGCTTCCTCTTCTGAGGCAGAAAATGACTCTGGAATGCCTAAGATAAGACTCCTGATAAGACTGTAACTAGAGAATTTGAGACAATGCACTTCTGAAGACTCTGAAATCTTTTCCAGCCCCGCCTTTACTGCATCTCTCATGTATATGACTGTTGAATAATTCAGATCCTGTCACACCTTTAGTTCTGCTTTGCGGATTCACAAAGATAAAAATGATCTGGAACATAAATTGACCTCTCTCTCTCTCTCTCTCTCTCTCTCTCTCTCTCTCTCTCTCCATTGCTGTATGTGAAGTATATTTGGTATTCACGGGTACATCAATAGATGCCATTAGTTTTGTGACTTTTATCACCGTAGTTCTTAGTTCTAGTAACTCCAGAGAGTAATCGTGAAACGACGCCTATCACTTAAGCGAATGAATTATTGAGTGAGTTGAGGATGTGGCGATGGACTTGGGGATATCAACTGTGATTAGATTAGCATAGGATCTCTTCTGAAGATTTCAGCGTTTGAATTTAGTGCTGCAGACACGTTAAAGATGTCTGAGCCAAGCCTTGCAGGCGGTCCCTGACGTGGAAGAAATGTGGCTAGTGCGCCGCTGAGTAGGCGCCAAGTGATTTGGAATGGGACAGAATGGAAGGGAGTGGGTTACCGCAGGACGAGGATACAGAGAAGTGAGACAGTGTGAGATGGGGCCATGTGCAGTGTCTGATACATTGTGGAACGAAATGGAGCGAAGTCAAATTGTGTGATGAAGAGAGACAGGTTGAAAGGAAGTTGGGCAGAGTGGAACGAATTGTGTCGAGTCGACGGAGTGGGGCCATGTGTGTGTGAATGGGAAGGGGCAACAGTGGGTCCGGGAGAGAGGCTGCCGCCTCACCACACCACTTGCCTCCGGTAATCAGGCAAAAGAGTGAGACCGATGCCTTTCCTCAACCATGGAGGAGGGAGGTGAGGAAGGTTGGAAATAGTTCATAAATCAGGGGGAAGAAATGTAGGGTGAAATAATGATGGTTAGGCAATCCCGCAGTGAATCCTTGTGGGTTGGACTGTCAGCCTTTCATGAGGCTCTCAATAAACTTTAAAGTAGGATTGTTCAGGATTTTAATCAGACAAATTTGGGTCCAACGTTCATAATATCTCCCGTCTGTGACGATAGTGGGAGTGATATGTAACCTGAGATCCAAAAGAAATGTTTTCACTTTTGTTTGTACTATTTTCCCCATGTACGCTGCGGCCTCTGTACAGGACCAACCCTGTACTGTGTCCATTATCCTGCGTACCTTCCACCTTACTGTACGGCCATCACTATCATTCTGCCAGCCTCCATGAGCCACTGTCCGGTTCGCACCTTCGCATACAGCCATCTCATCAGCTGCCGCTCTCTCGTGAGGGTGGACTATGTGGACCGCTCTGCTCTACACCCGATCGCCAGCACACACCCGCCCTTTCCGTTGCCCTCCACCCAGCCTTTGCCTTCACCCTGTGAACCAGGTAGCCGTATACACTGCCACTCATCCTGCATAACGCCGCTCTCCCATAATGCACTCCATCTCTGCCAACGGTTCACGTTACTCCGCCGAACATCTTGCTCACCGTCTCACCCATCCATCACCCGTACGACATCCACTGGACACATCGCCGCGCCACCCACCTCCACGCCCACCCCCACCTCTACCCCCAACCCCTCCTCCACAACCTGCCTACACCTCCACATCCCTCTGCCAAGCACCCTTCCCGCCACGCCCCTCACCTCACCAGTCTGCCCATACGCCATCCACCACCCTACCGCACCTCCTCATTTTTTTTTTTTGACAAAAATGCCAGTTTTAGTTGTAAAAGTAAGTTGGTTATAGTGTGATTAGAGCCTCCCCCCTCCCCCTCCAGCGGGAACCTGGAGGGTCATATGCCAACCCTCCTTCAGGGCCGCCTCACCACTCCTCCAGGCATCCTTCACCACTATACTGTACCTCAGCTCCTCTACCTTATCGCTGCTGTCGGCCACTCATTAGCTTAGGCATCACCGTAAATACATTGGCTAACAACATTTTATTTAATACATGGTGTACCTTTGTCTAGTTCTATTCCCTGCCTTTCTTTGTCTAGTTCTGCACCCTACCTATCTTTACCTAGTTCTGCACCTTGCCTACCTTTATCTGCTTCTACACCCTGCCTACCTTTAACTAATCTTACACCCTGTGTAATTTTATCTAGTCCTACATCCTGTCTGCCTTCATCTGTCTTTTACTCCAAGTCTTGCACTCTGCCCTCCATTCTGTTCAGTACACACTCTCCATCACCTCACCCTAACCCCACCACACGGTTCCTACCCTTCGCGCTGCCTACTCACTTGAAGCCTACACCCTATCCACCAACCCGCTCTTGCTTACCCTTAACCCTTTCACCCTACCCAACACATATCTGTCCGCCGGTATTCAGGCTGAGCTTGTTAACATATCCCAATATGGAAAGATGTGTGTGTGGCGCCATGAGGAGTGTGACATACTGCCTCGTTAGAGCCGCATTTAGCCACCGGAAGCCTGTTAACTTCGCCCTTAAGGCGCCAGACGATTAGGTTTTCTCTCTCTCTCTCTCTCTCTCTCTCTCTCTCTCTCTCTCTCTCTCTCTCTCTGTGTCTCTCTCTCTCTCTCTCTCTCTCTCTCTCTCTCTCTCTCTCTCTCTCTCTCTCTCTCTCTCTCTCCCGCCAGGATCTTGAACACGGCCATCTATTAGGCTGAGGACGTCAAACATTTTGTTGACTCCTAAAGCACACCCTCTAAACATTCCATCCTTGTTCAGTGACAGACGTCCATAAACACTTGTACAATAATCTTACTATATTGGCACTGAGGAGAGTACAACCAAGTAACATATGAGCTGAGGGAAAACAGACACAACACCAGTAGAGCCACACAGTACCAGGCTACACCCTACCGTCACCAGGAGCTGCACAGAACCAGGCCACACACTACCGTCAAAACAGACCATATACAACATGGGAACGAACAGAAGTTAGGAGCCCACCTCATACGGAGCCCTCCAATTGGCTCCTTCGGAGCTTCAAAGCCCTGACAGAGACAGCTATCCAACACATCACATCATGAACAGCTACCAGCCCAGAGACCACAGGCATAGGGAGAGTGAATGTGCTCTTAGAATTACCCTTAACATGTGAAAAGGGTGTTTAAATGATTTTCGGTTGGTGAATGTAGCTTGACGTTGATTACTTTAATGACTCTGGTAATTGATCGGCCAAAATCTCAACCAACCAACCATTTCTGCTTACCTTAGCTATTCCTTACAAAATCAACACACGGCAACACTACACACACACCCTGGTATGCAGGGTGTATCTAAATACATCAGAAATACATATTCAACAAAGAGCTCACTTCAGCAGACCTATAACCTACGCCTTCATGTTTTTCAATTGCCTCGTTTCTCTGCCTTGCCTGCTTCGTCTAAACTTTTCTCTTCCCTCCTAACCCGATCACCAAATAAAGCAGTGGAGGGGGAGGGAGATGAGAGAGGGAGTACGGATGGAAGGATGGATCTTGCTACATCTCTACAGGGTCAGTAAGCCTAAAGCAACACCACCGCTCCCACTCTGTCTGAATTCAATGGAGGCAACTGACACGCCGAGTCTTTTTCTGTCAACAACAAAAAAAAGAAAAAAACGCAATAACTTTATCTGCCATCTGGCCCTTCGCTTGCCTTCCCCAGTACAAGGGTTGGCTCGACGCACACACTGCGGCAGCCGCGCCTTTCCCACAAAACCGTATCGCTTTCCGTCAAAATATGTTGATTATTCTTAAGTACGTTAGCCATGAGCGGCTAATTCATTGTGCCAGCCGCCATGCCCCTACTGTGAGTGGTAACACATAAAGGATCACAGAGGTTACAAAGGGTCTTTGTCAGACCCCTGGGGGCAGATAATCATAACATTAGACGTTACTATATTCATTACCTGCATCAGCTTAAAGTCTTTTCTAACAGCAGTCTCAGAATTTCAGGCATCCTACCACTAACAATAAGGTGTTGGTTGTGCCATCCCTTGCTGGTTGTTAAAACCAAACTTCAAAGGCCCTAGGCTTCTTACTCACTTAGACATTGTGTGTGTGTGTGTGTGTGTGTGTGTGTTTACAATTCACGTCGTTAACATTTTAACAGAAGCTGAAGCGCTAATAGCCCTAATCTAGCAGCGACAACATCGTGTTGTCTACTGATCTTGTTACTTTCTTCACACACGTTTCTTTTTGTCCCATTTTATGTTACTGGAATATGATTCTCGTTTCCATCGGCACTCTTCTACTCGCTTCGGATACCTGACAGGAATATTCGTCCTGCCATTTGGAAGACCACCACCAACCATAAGATGAGTCTGAGTGATGGGGTGACAAGCCTAAGGACGTGAGAGCTTTCGCCTCCAACCGACACTCACCGCTCGACGCACGAACAAAGTCACTCAACAGATAAGCCAAGCTAAAAATAACAACAGAAACACCAACAGCAGCAAGAGGCACAAGAGAATGCTTACCCACAGGGTGTCGTGTGGCGGGTCGCTGCACGCGCAGCTGCTCAGTTAAGAGCTTAATGAACGAACGACCCTTGCGTAGGGCGGCCATAAGGACACATTTACAGTGAAGACCAAAATGCCTCGCGAGAGTCAGTGCCCAGATATGATATGTGAGTTATCTTACAGACCTTGGGCTGCCCAACGGGAGAGGGGGGGGGGCGACAGAGGAGGCAGAGTTGGGGTTATTGGGGAGAAACAATAGAGAAGTGCGGCCAGGTTAGGAGACAGAGAGAGAGAGAGAGAGAGAGAGAGAGAGAGAGAGAGAGAGAGTTCAAGGAGTGCTGATAGTCTTGGTCATTTGAGCATTTAGATTATTACCTCGGTGAATGGTTTTCAGTCATACTTGTAGCTGTAGCAATGCTGCCACAAAAGGTATGGAATACCTTTTTCACAACAAATCTAAAGACAGAGGGAGATTATTACACAATTCATGGTAAACAAGCAACATGATGAATGTGATGTGCCATTTACCTGGTTTGAACTTGATGCAGACCTTAGCAGGGCAAGTGCGGCGCCCCTAGGGAGGATGATATTACTTGTGACATCATTAGACTTCTAAGACGTGTACCTGACAACCTATCATTAAAGCTGTGTAATATGAGTTAAACGCGGGTCATCTGCCTTCCTTGTGGACCAACGGTCATATTGTACCAATACCAAAACAGGTTCAACCTGAAGAATTTCGCCCCATCTCCCTGGCGAGTTGCTTCTGCAAAACTTTTGAGAGGATGGTGCTCAACAGACTACTACACGGAATCAAAGAATAAGTGTCACCTAATATTAATGGTTTCACACATGGCAAAAGTGTACACATCTGTATCACATCTCTCCGAATGGTTCACTGGGACAGACGGCACAAGTACACCACATTTCTCGACCTAAAAGCTGCATTTGATGTTGCTAATGGGCAAGTTATTTTGTATGCGCCAGCAAAAATGGATGTAGGCGTTCGACTCCTGCACTGGGCACTCGGGTCTCTCTCTACTCTCTAAGAGAAAGTCTACTGTGTAATTTAAGCAACAAAAGTGAAGTTAAAAATGTGCTACTCGACACTCCACAAGGTGGAGTACTTAGCCCCACTTTGTTCAGTGTACTAATCAACGCATTACTGAATTCACTCCCAGGAAGTCCTTGAACATCACTAACACTATGTCGTAAATTGCAAACCGTTCTTAATTTTCTTAACTGCATACACACAGCTTACGATAGGGTTTTATCATTTCTGCAGAGAATACCAAGTTGTTCAATAAACAAATTAGTATTGGACGGAAAGGACCATTTAAACTGAAAACTAACGAAAAATCCATTGACTCTTTTTCTTCCATTAAATACCTTGACAGCTCAGTCCCATGCACTGCAGCTGCTGCACAAAATCTAAATTCGCACTGTACAGATAAAAATAATCAGTCTTAAGATCATGTACCAGGCTTATAATGTCTTTGATAGATTACTGCGCAACAATTTTGACCTCCATGATAGCAAAGGTATGAAGAAGACTTTAAAAAATGCAAAATGAAAATAAGAATTACATCTTGCTCCTAGAAGACAAAAAAACTGTCCAACATGCGCAAAAAAAAAAACTTGGCATACTGGGAAAGAAAACTTGAAATCAACGTAATGATCGGACTAAAACTTTTCTGATTCAGATAATGTTGTCTCTAAGGAACTGGTAAACCATATATGATGTGGCAAAAGTGAAGCTAAATGGATCCAAATAACAACCAAACACATGACCGTGTTTCGAGTACATACATGTTGTACAAAATCAGGAAGCAGCAGCAGCATTACCCGCCTTCCAAGCAAATAACTCATTCTAACATCATACCTACTTAACCACCTAAGAAGCTAATAACTTGTAATCTTCATCTTCAACACTAGGCCAAAACCAGTGTTCTTGAACATTTACAGAAATTCCGGCATGAAAATAGCCCAGTGGTTTTATGTTCTATACTGACGAGTCTCGCACCTCTGCCACTGGGAGGGCAGGGCAGGCAGTAATGCCGTTGTGATCCATCCCAATGGTAATGGATTAAGAGAAAAATGTTAGAATAAACAACTGGACATCTACTCTTCAAACTGAACTGTCCACCATACTTGTCGCTCTTGAGCTGGTAGAAACCACTGCCACAGACAGTTTAATTATCTCAGATTCGTGATCTTCACTACTTGCACTTAACACCCTGAGATCAGAATGTAACATGCTGGTCTCTGAAGCCAGTGACAATATTCAAACATTATTGCTCATGGGATTCAAATCAAATTGTTATGGATTCCCTCTCATGTAGGCCTCTGTGAGCATGACAAAGCTGATGCTTTAGGCAAACTTGCATTTAGTAAACGTGAAATTGAAAACAATAATGGGTTGTCAATCATGAAGCCTCAATACTGTAATTAGAAAAGAACCAACAGACATTTTTGAAGCAAGAAGACGTGTTCAGATAAGTACAAGTAGAAACATTTTCCATTACAGAGAATTGTAAAAAGCAAAACATGTATATGGAGAAAGTAATAAGATCAGCAGATTACATGATGTTGTAACTGTTAGACTAATGTAGTGCTCGGCTATAGGTACTACTGGCACTTTGGACTATCTGGATATGTTAAACTTTGGACTATCTGGATATGTTAATCATGTGAATTGTAAAGTCTGTTGCCAACGATTTGGACATAAACTAGAACACTGTGTCCTAGACTGTGAAAAAAAAAACGAGCCTTTTAGGGACAGGTCTAAACAAACCCTGCAGGAAATGTTCTGTCAACACATTGTTAATAACAAGATACGCGAATTTCTATGACTGTATCCATCTTTTTTTTTTTTGCATCTAGTTTGTAAGCTTACAATACCAAAGACTGTTTGCTTATGTTCTGAATCAACTTTGTAACAGCTTATGTAACGAGCAACTGCCCACTGGCGTCTGACAAAGACCCTTTGTGAACCCTGTAATCCTTCTGCGCTTCCGCAGAAATGAAAAACGTGTGTATCTCTGTATGAGTCTGTGAATGACAAACTCACTCACTCTCTCTCTCTCTCTCTCTCTCTCTCTCTCTCTCT